>JBBPUL010000438.1:0-20548 GCA_038094675.1 Spongispora temasekensis | reverse complement strand
CGGGCGAGATCCATACGGCATTACCAGTCCATCTACGCGACCCGTCTACGTCCCTACTCTACTATTTTAGGATATCACGCATCACGCGTGACCTTACTCAGCGCTGACGTCTTACCTTACTACTGTCGGCCCGTAACCTACTTCGTCATTCTTCTATCTGCACCTCTTGTTGCCTAGCCCTAAGTGTAGCTGATATCTAGTGTCCTCTGCTTAGCAAGGCATTAGGTTAGGCTATCACTCACCACTCTTTACCATCAAGTCATTCCTTGACCCCTGTCCTTGATATCACCATACAAGCCAGTACTCTATCTTGGTACTACCACTGCTTACTGAAGATTGCCAGGTTCTGATAACCAAACCCTGGTATGGACTAGCTTGAGCATTTCCTTTGCACTGATGCTCACATCCATTCTTCAACCCTACTCGAAGTTAGATTTAGTGCATTGCTAGTTCACAACAACCAAGCAGAATAAAAATACATCCCACAGTTAATATCTCATGAGTTAAATCTTTCAATGATTAGCTACCTGGTCAACCCATTAGCAAGCCTAATGCTATATATATCTTCAAAGACAGCTCTAAGGAATTCGAAGTTGAATACCTCCTAGACTCATGCTCCACTTAATGTGGACTTTTATACTTGGTTAAATGAAAAGGATATGATGTCAGTGATGCCACTTGGCAAGCAGCCTCTGATCTTATCAATGCTCCTCTGGCTATCAAGGAGTTTCATCAAAAAAATCCAGCTATGCCTAGAAAATTCAATGGTGTTACTCTAACAGAATTCACCTCTCTCTTTTATGACTCTGATTGAATCTGGAATCTTTAATCTAAATATGGATTAATATTGCGAATGCTTTTAAAACCACCATATTGAAACTCTTCACCTTTATATGAGTATTCTGGTAATACACACTTGCTTACATAATATGATGTCAGAAAGCTAGACCCATCATGTGATATGATGTCACTCCTTATCTCTTATCTATGACATCATAGTCTAGACCACCTTATGTTAGTGCTCATCAGAGTGATTGGCAGAAGTGGTCTTTATCATCTCAACAGACACATGTAGCTTAGTTATACCTTATGTATTTAATATAGTAGAACATATATAAAGTGGCTAAGAGTTGAGCTGAACCCCAGCTTCGACCTCTTGTGTCTTTGACCAAAGTCCTTAGCCCCCACTTCTTCCTTTCTTATGTGTGTTGTCAAGGCCAAGGATTATATCCTATAGCATTCGCTTTGGTCACTTCAGTGCTGCATCGCTGAACACCCAGACTCTATGGATCAGGAAGACTTAGTCTCTCCATGCTGAAAGGCAATAAATGGTCTTTTTACTCCATGGGTGTCACTGCACCATTGAAGTGCCAGGGTGTTTCCACTCACATGTAATTATAATGTTCTGCCTGCCTGGCCTGGGCCAGGTTAGGTGAGGTAAGAGGCAATAGAGGCAATGGCATTTCTGCATAGTCACTGGGGCTCATAACCTATTCAAGGGCTAAGAATCCCCAATCACCTCAGTTACTTACCTGTAGATTTGTAGAATATAGTGGTTCAAGTACAAAGAGTATTTAAACTCCTATTCCATCCAGCTCAACTGAAAGGCCTTAAGTAATTACAGGCATGTGAACTATCATCTAATATGGTATACTATAATATATAGGTAGTCCATCATTCAACAATGTGAGACTTCTGTGTTTGATGGCTTGTCATCTAGACTACACTGGATCTCTGCCCAAAAGGAGGTGAGGTAGAGGCACTCAGCATAAATCATTGCTTAATCATCACAAGATTTCATTAGCTCTTCAGTGCTGGATAACTGGTGCACTATCACATCATAATGCATTGGGGTTTGGTAGGTCCCAATGTTATGCATTATGAGCATATATACAGTGGCCTACAAAAGTGTCCCAATATTAGACAGTTTTGCAATGATTTTGAGTTGGTGAGAGAACTACAACAAATAAGGACAAACACTTGCAGGGTTATCAATAGCCCTAACCTTGTCTAACCTAATGCAGTAATGGTCATGTGAGTAGATTTCCATGGTACCAAGATATATCAATTTTAAAATGACAGCTCATTGGAACACTTTTGTGACCCTAATATTATCACTCACTATTTAATACATAATATATCAATCTGACATCTTCTGATGAACTTTATACTTCAGACCTATATCCTTACATAAATAACATAATTCTAAGCAATATACATAAATTGTAGGTATTTCACTCCAGTTAACTACACTTCACCATGAAATCCATTTCTACCTCTATTAGAGCCAATATTCTTCTTCTCTCTGATTCTGGCCTCTCTGTTTGCCAAATCTCTTCCAAGACTGGTCTAGGAAAGTCTACTGTTATTGTGATAGCACTGCATCATAGTTTTACTTTTTATCTTATCTTTAGCATCTATCTAATCTCTTATCTTATCTCTAGCACCTATCTTATTTGTAGGCCTAGACCATCAACCTCTAGGATTGGTCATGTGACCTATGACATATAGTCTGGATCATAACATCACCATGACATCATCATTACTAAGTAGCTTCAGTACTTGGTCTATACACAATAGTCAGTAGTATATAAGATAGCACATCCTATACCTTGTAGCCCCAATCCTATTATTGTGAGTGTTGACTATAGAGGACTCCTTTCTTCAGTTACACCCCTTTACCCTCATCAATACACCTGGACAGCTAACACCAGATTACAACCTCTGAGTGCAAGGCAATACCATTGCTAGCTACACACCAGTGCTACCCCCCTCTTCTCTTTATCCTTCCTTGACTACTCATGTGGTCACCACCTCTACTTGAATCTAAGTTAGGTTGCATCAACTGTAGCTAGGGTTATCAAAGAGATATATCCAGACAAGAAGAACACTAAGATTGAATACTCTTCTAAGCTTTCTTCTGTTGACAAGAGATTAATTGTGTCTAGTATTACCTCTGGAAAAGCTGACAATGCTGTTCAAGCCACTTATCTCATCAACTCAGCATTATCCTCACCTGTCTCTTGTCAAACAATTCACAGGGTGCTGAAGTCTGCATCTCTAAAGGCTGCAGTCAAAAAGAAGAAGCCACTTTTTGAAGTGACCTAACAGGACACGACCGTCGGCCTCTACTAACCACAAGAAAAGGGAGGACTAAAGGTGGGGGACCGCGACTTAGGTCACAAAGACACAAGAGGTCGAAGCTGGGGACAGCTCGACTCTTGGCCTGGTTTATATATTGTCTACTACATTAAATACATGAGGCATTAGTAAGCTACATGTGTCTACCATGAGGCGGTCCAGACTAATGATGTCATAGATAAGAGATAAGGAGGTCTAGACCTCTGACGTCATTGATGATGTCATATCACGTGATCGGTCTAGACCAGTGACGTCATATTACGTAAGCCGGTGTGCCACACCGTTGTGATGAGAAAAAGGAGACGAGTTTGAATAAGGTTACAACACTACCCCGTCTTTAGGTTGAGATTCCAGATCAACCGGAGTCATAAAATAGAGAAGCGAATTCTTGGAGAGTTACTCCTTGGACTTTTCGAGGCACAGCCGGATTTTTTCGATAAAACTCCTTAATAGCCAGAGGAGCATTGGTAAGATCAGCAGCTGGCTGCCAAGTAGCGTCGCTGACGTCGTATCCTTTCCATTTGACTAAATAAGAAAGTCCACGTCGAGTGGATCGCGAATCGAGAATAGACTCCACTTCAAATTCCTCAGATCCATCCTCAGATATATGCACCGCATCAGGTTTGCTGACGGGTTGACCGGGCAATTGATCTTTGAATGGCTTTACACGGGAAATATTGACAGTAGGATGGATTTTTATTCTGGCCGGCAGTTTTAATGTTACGGTGTTCGGAGAAGTTCTCAAAACTTCAAACGGTCCAATCCACTTTTGAGTAAGCTTCGCAGAAGCGTATGGTAACTGCAAATGTTCCGTTGATAGCCAGACGGAATCTCCAATGTTGTATTCCGGTGCAGCTGATCTCTTCTTCTCAGCCTGCACTTTCATTTTTTCTGCATTAGCGCGAAGGGCGTTTTCTACTTCGGCGTGTGCTTTTCCCAATTCTGTTTGGAATCGTCCTGCGATGGAAGTGTCGCGCTTCACCTCAAAACCCATGCGCGGCATGTAGTTCCTGGTGACTGCAAAGGGAATGCTACCAGTAGCGCGCGTAACCGTGTTATTATGCGCAAATTCTGCCATTTTAACGTATTCCGGCCAAGATTCTTGATTCTTAGACACGTAACAGCGGAGATATTGCGCTAAATCTCGGTTAACTCTCTCCGTCTGTCCGTCTGTTTGCGGATGGTATGCGGTAGAAAGTTTTTGCTCGATCTTGAGCAGTTTACACAACTCAGTTGTGAATGCTGAGGAGAACTGTGGACCTCGATCCGATACAACTGTTTTTGGCAATCCATGCTTGCACCATACGTGATCTCTGAATAGAATGGCTAGTTCTTTTGAGTTAATAGATTTAGAACATGGTGTAAACACCACTTCTTTGGAAAATCGATCTACGACCACACAGATAGCATCTAGGCCATTGATTGCGGGAAAGCCCGAAATAAAGTCAACCGATATATCCTCCCAGGGATGTTTAGGGATGGGTAGAGGCGCTAATTTTCCTGCCGGAGGACGCGATGAAGATTTTGACTGAGCGCAGATCTGACAGCGGTCAACATATTCATTGATTTCTTTTTTCATCTCAGGCCAGAAGAAATGCTGAGAAATAGTGGATAATGTGCGTTGCTGACCCGCATGTCCGGCAATTGGGGAGTCGTGGCAAAGGGTGAGAAGCTCTATCCTCAATCCAGGAGGTACGAAGACGCGATTAGAGTCGTTGATAAATACAGATTGAGTTTCGTCGAACCAACAGGTGACGGAAGATGGTATTTTTAGGTTTTTTGACATTTTCTGTAATTTCTCCAGGAATGGTGATTCTAAGTGAACGTCGTTTATAATAATCTGCGGTGGTAACACCGTGATGTTTTCATTAAGGTTTTGCACTGCATCACCATGATCAGGTCTTCTTGACAAGGCATCTGCCCTGGCATTGGTAGATCCGGGTTTATAGATTAGAACATAGTTAAATTCTTGTAACGTAGCATGCCATCGAGCTTGGCGTGGCGATAAGGTTTGTGGTTTTTTCCAATATTCAAGGTTCTTATGGTCTGTCCAGATCTCAAATCGTGGGCTTCCAATAAGGTAGTGACGCCATTCTTTAAGTGCGCGAATGATAGCGGCCATTTCTTTGTCATAAATAGGATAGTTTCGCTCTGCGGCGTCGAACGAATGCGAGATAAAGGCGCAGGGTCTCCAGAGACCATCTTCGCAGTGTACTGAAAGCACTGCTCCTGTGGCGATGTCTGAAGCATCGGTTTCTACTCGTAGTTCTTTTGTGCTGTCTGGGTATGCGAGTAGTGGTGCTTTTGTAAATTTGTCCTTTAGGGTTAAATATGCGTCTTCTTGTGCTGGTCCCCAGGACCATGGTACGTCTTTTTTGGTCAATTCTGTCAAAGGTTTGGCCGTGTGCGCAAAGTTTTCTATGAAACGGCGATAATAATTACAAAGTCCCAGAAACGATTGTACTTGTTTTACAGATTGCGGTTGGGGCCATTCCGCAATTGCTTTTGTTTTGTTTTGTTGCATATCTACCCCGTCTTTAGATATGACCATACCCAGATAGTCAACCGTAGATTTAAAAAAGAAACATTTCGAAGGTTTGCAATACAGATCGTTATCCCGTAAAATTTGCAGTACCTCGCGAACTTTTTGCGCGTGCTCAGCATGCGACAAGCCAGTGGTAAAAATGATAAGATCGTCGAGATAAGCACCAGTATCATCATATCGATCATGAAAGAGATCATCCATCATGGCCTGAAAGGTAGCAGGCGCATTTTTGTAACCAAAGTACATGACCAGGGGTTCAAAAGACCCAAAGGGCGTGACAAAGGCACCTTTCCATTCATCACCCTCTTTCATACGCACGTTGGTATATCCCCAACGAAGATCCAGCGTGGTAAACATGTCGGCACCACGAAGCCGATCAACTAGTTGATCAATACGAGGCAAAGGGTACGCGTTTGTTACGGTTCCTTCATTTAGATAACGGTAGTCCATTACCAACCTCTTTTTTCCATCTTTTTTAGGTATAAAGAATACAGGCGCCGTCTGGGGCGACTTAGATGGTCTAATGTATCCTTTTTCGAGTTCACCATCCAGGAACTTGTGAATTTCCAATAAATCAGTTTGTGACATTGGGATCACGCGACCTTTCTTTGGTATAAAGTCTGGTTGCAAATCAATTGCATGGTCCCAAGTTTTCCTTAGCGGCATACGTGTGGACTCTTGTTCCGAAAAGACATCTAAGAAGTCGTGAAATTCACTAGGAACTTCCGTTTTTATTTGTTTTTGTTCTTCCAGAGATATTTCATTTATGCTCACACCAGGATAACGGTTAAACGTCATGGTATGATTTTTCCAGTCTATGGATGGGTTATACTGACTAAGGAACTCGTATCCTAAGAAAACCGCATTGGTAGCTAGATTGGATACATATAATGTTAACGGGAAAGAATAGGCAATCCAGTTGCCATCCGTCATTTCTGCATGTACTTGACAAACATGGGTAATTCCTCTTCCCACATTTGCAGAGCCATCTGCATTCCTGACTTCGATTGGTCTGGCCAGCTCTTCGCAAGCGATAGCATTAGCCGTAACAAAACCTTGGTCGACAAAACAATGAGTAGCGCCGCTGTCGACTAAAGCGGACACCCAGACCGAAGATTGGTCATTTCTTCGTAGTTTAAGCTCCACTTCTAGAGCGTTTTTGCGTAAGTGCCGTGTCTTATACGGCATCATTCTGATATGTTGAGGGGTTTTATAGATAAGGTTATTTTTTTGTATTTGTGCGAAATTAAGCACCCAATGTTTTTCTTCCGGGGCCGAGCTCAATTGAGACTTCGCAACGGAATATTCGCCTGATGGGCTACCATATCGAGACGACAGTTCGTGTGACGGGAACGAGACAGGCTCATAGTTTTCGTTCTGAGCCATTTTGGCGAGTTCTCGCATGTCAAACACTTCATAGTTAAATGACGAAGACAAATCAACAGAATTAATTACAGGTGCTACTTCTTCCCACTCCGATTCGTCAAAGTACGTATCAAAAAATTCAGAAACAGGTACATAGTCCGAAACACTATTTTTTGTATTTAAAACTTTTTCGTAAGTAGAACTAGAATTATAAGAAATATGGTCCGAGACCTCAGACACCCTCATATCTGAAGTCGGCCTTAAAAACCTGCCTTGGCGCGTGCTTCGACTGCGAGCCTATCTCGCCAGTATGCCTCGGCTTCTTCCGTCATCCATGCCTGACGGTGGGCTGTTGCCGCTGGTTGCGGCGCTTGTGGGGGTGGGGGCGGAGCGGAGACTTGCTGCTGTTGGGGGTGCCAGGATGCAGTGTACCCTGGGGCTTGCGGAGGGAGAGAGGAGACGGCCTCTCGTGCCTCGTACAAAGCGCGATTGCGCGGGCGGCGGGAAGGATTTGTAGGGCACATTGCCCAAATGTGATCTTTTCGTTGACAACCAAAGCAGGTTCGGTTGTCGGGGGCGGATGGTGCACGGGGGGTTTGACGATCTATTTCCATAGGAGCGCCTTGTCCGGGTTGGGTACCGGTGGAAGTAAATCTTTGTCCCGGCACAGGGGGACGAGGAAGTGGACGAGCTCCAAAAGGTCTAGAGCCCGAGGGACGAGAAGCAGCGGGGCCGATGCTGGGCCTGGCCAATGCGATCCGTTCGAATTTTTGATTAATGGCTGTGTAAGCCTCAACCAATCCTTTGTAATCGTCGTCATCGAGCGTGGCACCGTGCAGCTCATGCTCGATATGGATCTTATATTGCACCGCTCGTTTTAGCAGGTGCACTGCTTCTTCTGCGCTACATTTGGCATCTCCATATAATGCCGCAAAATCTCGCATAAATACGGTGAAATCACCGGTCTGTTTTAGATTTAATAAATTTTTATACGCCTCGTGTCGAAGCGTGCCTATAACGAAGTATGACGTGATTTCTGTTTCCAACACGTCAATGGCTGGCCAATCGGGGGCGTCCTTATCCCCGAATTCTTCGAGCGTGCTGATAGCGAATGGGGCGGCATCGCCTATCAAGCGGGTCACCACTGCGTATGTGGCTTCTCGGTTGTCCAGCTTCTTCACTTTTAGGTAGAGTTTCATTTTCGCCCACCATAGGCGAAACGTTGCCTTGCTCCCGTCCCATACGCCAGGATCTCCTATCGTTCGCTTGGCCCTTGTAGTTACGTCGAGTTGAAGACCCGACAATTGATCGGCCAAGTCGTCGATCTTCTGTGTGATGGTCGCGTTGGACATTTTCGTAGATTATGAATTCGGCGGTGGCTGCGTAGGGGTTTGTGGAAGGGGGTGTAGATCGTCGTGCGTCAAAAAACAATTCAAGAAGTTGTGGGGGGACGTTTGCTGCTTCTAACTGAAAACTTGTGTTTCCAGTCCAATCCCACTCTGGTTTAGGAGCTACTTTTCTTACAGCGAGGAATTCGTAGCCGATAGTACACATTAACTAGAAAGAAAACTCGCTTGCCACTACCACGAAGAGGGCTCCACGAGGGTTTCGTCTCACGAGGACGAGTCTTGTACGCCGGCTCGGGACCGGAGAGTCGAGGGGGGGGGAACCGGGGAACTGCCTGGCTACGGCTGACGTTTTAGTACGCCGAGACTGCAGATCTTTCGGAAGAGACTGCGATTCCGCTACTTTGCACAGGTAGTACTGTTGCGCTGACCCACTTTGTGCCAAGGGATTGATCCTTATTTTTCTGCGGATAGCCGTGTCCTCTCGAATGAGGTCAAAGCGCTACCAAAGCGAACGGAAGCAACGGCGGACAACCATATAACAAAACGTTTGATAAGGGAGTGCTTGTCTCCCAGCTATCACGGAGCAACCGCGTTCTCAATAGAACGATGACCACTTAGACGCCTGTGGATCGGCTTTCCAACAGCGAGTACGACGACGAGCGGGGCGCGTATGTAACCGGCGCAATCAACAAGAGGCGGACGTAAGGGGCAGCTTCGACCTAATGAAGTGACCTAACAGGACACGACCGTCGGCCTCTACTAACCACAAGAAAAGGAAGGACTAAAGGTGGGGGACCGGGACTTAGGTCACAAAGACACAAGAGGTCGAAGCTGGGGACAGCTCGACTCTTGGCCTGGTTTATATATTGTCTACTACATTAAATACATGAGGCATTAGTAAGCTACATGTGTCTACCATGAGGCGGTCCAGACTAATGATGTCATAGATAAGAGATAAGGAGGTCTAGACCTCTGACGTCATTGATGATGTCATATCACGTGATCGGTCTAGACCAGTGACGTCATATTACGTAAGCCGGTGTGCCACACCGTTGTGATGAGAAAAAGGAGACGAGTTTGAATAAGGTTACAACACTTTTATCTGCTAGGCATAGGACTCAAAAGCTAAACTTTGCTTTCAAGCATCAAAACTGGACTATAGATGACTAGTCAAGAGTTATTTGGTCAGATGAGACCAAAACAACAGGATTGGGTCAGATGAAAGGCAGTATATATAGAAAGTAGCAGAACAATCATTGCAAGAGAAGAAGATACAGAGAACAGTCAAGTTTGGAGGTGGTTCCTTAATGGTTTGAGGGTGTATGGGTTGAAATGGAGTAGGGATTCTTGTAGAGATGGAGGGTAGGATGAATGCTGAGCAATATGTTTTCATTCTAGAACATAGTTTGCTTCCTAGCATAGAAAACTATGGAATTCTTAAGGAGAGCATTATCTTTCAATAGGACAATAACCCCAAGCACACATCTAAAAGGGCCAAGAATTGATTTAACTCTCAAGAGTCCAAGGTCCTTGACTGGCCAGCACAATCTCCAGACCTCAACCCTATTGAGCATCTCTGGCAAAATCTCAAAAAGAAGCTTGATGCCTATTATGTTGTGATAGCACTGCATCATAGTTTCATTCTTCATCTTATCTTCAGCATCTATCTAATCTTATCTTATCTCACTTGCAGCACCTATCTTATCTATAGACCTAGACTGGATCACATAACCTATAACATATAGTCTGGACCATAATGTCACCATGACATTATCATCACTAAGTAGCTTTAGGGTAGCCCTTCTGTACTTGGTCCATGCATGATAGTCAGTAGTATATAACGTAGCATACTTGTGGTAGTCACTCCTGCTTTGACTCCTTGTGCATTATACCTAAGTTAGTAGTGATTCAATCCCTTCCCTTTATTCTTTTGAGTATCATCCTCGACTATTGGTGTTAGTAGAGGCTGATGGTGTTGCTGAGCCCCTCAAGGAAGGTGTCCTTAGCTCAAGGTTCACTTAGGTTCACATCATATAAATCCTCCTTCCAAAGGAGTTTTAGAGCTCTGGAAAAGAGTTGCAGTGGAATAGGGGAAGATAGAGGTTGAGGAGTGTCATAGATTGATGGAAATCATGCCTAGAAGACTGGAGGCAGTCATAAAAGCAAAGGGGGGACATACTAAATACTAAAAACATACAGCTTACAAAAGTGTCCCAAATGAGCTGTCATATTAAAATTGATATATCTTGGTACCATGGAAACCTAGTCACATTATCATTACTGCATTAGATTGGACAAGGTTAGGCTTATTTATTGGAGTTCTCTCATCATTGCAAAACTGTCCAACATTGGGACACTTTTATAAGCCACTCTATGTACTGTATGCACGGTCACAGGCAAGAATTATTCTTTCCAATGATTACATACATTGATATTGGCTTCTTTGCAGTATCCATCGACACTACTTCAGTGTTAGTACACTTTTTGAGCTCCATATGTTGTGAACACTACTGGCTTAACCTAACTGAAGTGCTCTATGTGCCTAAGGCAACCTTATTCTAGGGTTATGGATATAGATCCAGCCCCTTTCTCTTATCAGGCACTCTACTTACATCTTATCTCTTCATCTTAGTGCCCTGATCTTTGTTTGTCCCTATTGACACCTTTATAGATCCTCACCTATTCTATATTGGGTTGTATCTCGATAGATCTCCTGATCATATCTCTTATCTCCAGATCTCAGGGCCAGGTAAGGCTATGCCTTCTCTTCTATTCCTCCCACCACCACAGCATAACTACTGTATGTTCTTATCTATATGGCACTACCCTAGACCCTCTTATCTTATAGTTCCTATTTAAGTAGTGCTCTCTGCCCTGGCTGGCCCTAAGCTTGGTCTGTGTGCATGGCATACTAATATATATAGGGCACTTGGTTAACTGGGATTCTCCAGCTTGATTCTCATCATCCTTCTTCAGTTGCACCTCTTGTGGCCTAGCCAGTGTACATCGTCATCTAGTGTCCTCTGCTTAGCAAGGAATTTGGTTAGGTCCTATCACTCACCACCATCTTATACATGAGTAGATCCTTGTCCTTGTCTCCACTCTTGGTATAGCCATATACAAGCCAGCTTCCTACCTTGACCACTAAAGATTGCCAGGTTTCAATAACCAAACCCTGATATGGACTAGCCAAGCATTCCCTTTGCACTGATGCTCCCCTCCACATCTTCATTCTCTCGAAGTTAGGTTTAGTGTGTTGCTAGTTCACAACAGTGTTTTTGTTTTCTCTTTTTATTTTTGTTTTTTGATATTTATTGCAATCTTTTATATATATTTCTATGTCTTTGTGTATTTCTGGCCAATAATATGTTTGCATTACTAGATTTGTTGTTCTTTTCACACCAGGGTGGCCAGCTATAGGATGATCATGATTTCTAATAATTACTTCTTCATGAAGATTTGATATAGGTGATACATATACAAGATTTTTCCAATAGACTATGTCATTCTTCTTATTCCAATTTCCATTTTCTGTCAATCCTTTCAACACCTTTTTCTCACATTGTTCTTGACTCTGTTCTATTTGTCGAGCAAGATCCAAAAATTTCATGAATGCTTGAGTGATTTTGTTTGGTGGAATGACAGTAACTTGGAAATTTAAGGGTTCTATCCCCTTTTCAAAGTCTGGCCTCTGAGATATGTAGAGGATTGGTGGGGTTGGTTTTTCCAGGATGATGTGCTATTGTGAAATTGTATTTCTGGAGAGTTTGATATCAATGTGCCTGTTGATGAGACAAATTCTATTTCTAAGACCTCAAACTCACATTTGGTGTATTTCAGATAGAGTTTATTATCTCATAGAACCTGTAATACTTCACAGACTATCTGTCTATGTTCTTCAAGGGTAGTGGTAAAGATCATAATGTCATCCATATATACAATGACTTTTCCTCTGAAGATTAAGTCATGGAAGACATGGTTCATCATCATCTGAAATGTTGCAGGAGAGTTTGTAAGACCGAAGAACATCACAAGGGATTCAGACAACCTGAGATTCATGCAGAATGCAGCTTTCCATTCATCTCCTTCTTTCATTTGAATATTATTGTATCTCCAGCAAATGTCCAGTTTTGTAAAGTACTTTGCCAACTTCAACTTATCCACCAGCTCTTGTATGAGAGGAAGGAGGTAGTGATTTTTAATGGTGATATCATTGAGGTGGCAGTAGTTTTGGACAGGTCTGAGTTTACCATCCTTCTTTTTGATGAAGAAGAATGCAGATGCAAAGGGAGACTTAGATACTAACCAGGTCCAACCAGTTTTGCCAATATTCCTAACCCAGACAAGCTATGAAGTACTGTCAAAAAGTGTACCAAAAAGTGTACCAAACAAGAAGAGAAAGACTTAGTAAAACTTATTGTTGCTTATATCATTTGTTATGAGTGAGTACTACCAAAAAGCATAGCAAAAAATGTACAAAAGTATGTATACCAAATATCTGGAGAAAAGATAGGGTGAAATCTGAGTGATGAAGTACTACCAAAAAGTGTACTACCAAAGTGTAGTAGAAACATGTAGCAAGAAGACTTGGCAAAATTTTGGATTACATATGTTGCTTACATCATTCAATTGCACAACTTAAAAATTTCAAAGACTTTTCGACTTTTCTTAGACTCAAATAATAAACAATAATGGTAAGTACTCATTATCATTATCATTCTCACTGACATAGAATCTGGCCTACCTCAATTACACCACACTCTGCTTTGAGTTGAATGTCACTACAACCTGGAAGCTGCCCACTCCATTTGCAAAAGTGGGCATCAGGGATTGAAGAAATCAGCGACGAGAGTTAGTTTCAATATTTTGTTAGAGTTGAAGCTCCTCACACTCACTCGAACATCAGTAAAATATATCCCCATGTACAGCTCTGTACAGGCCACAGAGGTACAGATAGGTTCCTCCTTGTATAGGTCTGTACAGACTTATGTAAACTATCAAAAATAAATCACAGATTTAATTTCAAAATCAAATTATTTCAAACTCAGTCATTACATAATCCTCTATATTAATATAAGAACATAATTTACTAGACTAAGCTATATGAAACAAAAACAAACAACTTACATAATCAGTTACAGATTACATAATAATATATCCACACTTACCATATATGGATATTGTCAAACACAAACAAGCATAATCAATTAAGTAATGGTGGTAAGTGGTAAGTAGAGAGTAGTGGTGATAGAGATGATACAAATCAAGAAAAAAGAGGCTGTGGGAAAAAAAACTCGCAGGTGTGTTGTTTATATACTGTGTTGGTACAAATAAATGGAAATAACCAAATATGGAATGCACACTTGTGCGCTTTTTTGAGAATCAAGTGTGGAAACTTCAACTTATATCAGCATCCACTCTCTTCAAAACTGCTAAGTCCAACTAACCAAGCACAACAAATAATAATGGCAGTTTTATGCTTAGACATGGCTGTACCAAATGTAGTACAGAGTATTGCCTTTCATTCCATTTAAGAATTACATAATCTGGCACAGATGCAGCCAGGATATAGCTGATTTCATCTTATATTATTTAAATAGAGAAATGCTTTATACAAAGGTGTGTGGGCATTATTTGCTTAGTAATGGCTATTCCAAATGTAGTAATGATGTTTATTCCATTGTAGAATTACATAATCTGGTGCAAATGCAGTTATGATATAACTAATTTAGTGTTACTGCATGTTGTTTGTTAGTGAATTGTCACATAGATTATTTATAATTGGATGTGTTTGGTTGTTCTTGGTTAGCAGTTGGTTAGTGTTTGGATTTGTTTGATTAGTATTTGGTTAGTTTATTTGATTGTATTTGGTTACTAGTGTCTGGTTAGTATGCTTGATTGTATTTGGTTATGTTTGGTTGTGCTTGGTTAGCAGTTGGTTAGTTTTTGGATTTGTTTGATCAGTATTTAGTTAGTCTACTTGATTGTATTTGGTTACTAGTGTCTGGTTAGTATGCTTGATTGTGTTTGGTTGTGTTTGGTTAGTGCCTGGTTAGTGTGTTTGGTTGTGTTTGATTAGTCTACTTGGTTATATTTGGTTAGTATCTAATTAGTATGCTTGATTATATATATTTGGTTAGTGTTTAATTAGTATTTGATTAGTATATTTGGTTATGTTTGGTTATAGCCTGGTTAGTGTATTTGGTTGTGCTTGGTTGTATTTGATTATGGTATGCTGGACTACAAGTCTGTACCTCTGTGTAAAAACTAGTGATTTACTGATGAAGAGAGGGAATGCTTTAGAATATCGAAACTAGGGAATATGGTACATGGCTCGACTACTTATATACTACTAGACACACACTAAACACATGTTACTATGTCATAACTTCGTCATGGTCTAGACTATTGTGAAATGTGAAATGTGATGTGTGAAGAAGTGAAAAAGAAAAGAGTTCTAACACTATCTGAAAAAATGACAGTGTAAAGAATACATAATAGAATACTGTAGATTATGATAATGTCCATGGTGAAAGCATGATCAACTTAGTACAAATACTCTTCAAGAAAGTGACAGATAAATCTATGAGTGCAAATAAAAGGGAATGTTGATGTCATGATTGTCATTGGGCTGAGTAGAGGGTGAGTACAGAGGAAAGATCTCTTCACACCTAATCTCCACTCCCCTCGCCTTTGCTCCTGCTGCAGCCATACACAGAACATTTTCAATGGAGTAAGGTCCTTGAAATTTCCGTCTGAGCAAGACTTGAGGATATTGTATGTGGAAATTGGAGAAATCGAGAAACTTACAGAGCGTCCCATGCATTGACTTGATATGGTGCATCAAGGAGTCGCTGTGAGACAATATTTTCCAAGGAGTGTATATATTCTGCATGTAAATTCACCTACGTTTGGATGCACCATCTTCTTCTTTCAACAAGGCTGGCCTTTGACGTCGCCCTGCAGTAGGCCAGATGTCAGCTACAGGAAGTACATTACCAGACTCTCCTGCTCACCATGTCCTTTCCAGTTGTGCCACGTCGGCATTCCAATGTGATCATCCAAAAGATCTTTTGGACGTTGGTGCTTCATGCCACCTCAGCCGCCTGACTTTGGCGCTGGTGCAATACTCCAGGTGGGTTTCCAGGGTAGTTGCAGGCATCAGATTAGTGTTGCTGGAGCTCCGGCTTTTTATTGGCTCCGAGCTATAGCCAGTGTCAGTTCGAGCCGAGTTACCGGGAGCCTAGCAATGGGGAAAGCCATGCACAGCCTCAGCCAATGTGGCTGAGGCTGTGACTCAGAAACCAGCTTGACCTATGTCTAGCTACATGGCCAAGCAGTTACTCTGATGCTTGCTCAACAATTCGCATTATTTCCAGGTGGTACTATGCATTCCCATCCTCCCACATCAAGTGAGGCCAGTGAATACTCTGGCCAATGGACAATATCAACCTGATCTAGCATCTCATCACAGGCATCTGTCATTGAACCAACCACCCCTCCTACAGACAGAACACCAGAGAAACTTTGCATTCAACCACTTCCATTCATTGACAACGAGTGGCTACCTGACAAACTGCATATCCAGCCAGCCATGAGGCATACTCATAACATCAATTTTAGTGACACTGCACCTCTTCATGTTTCTGCTCATGACTCACCTCTAGTCAAATCTGTCTGGTGTATCAAAATAGTCAAAGCACTCAAAATGCCATTTCTCAATATACTGGTAATCGGGACAATGATTCATATTCTCATAGCTCACACACCTTCCCAGACATTTGACGATATCACACCTGCACAATTTGAATCTATACTCCTACTCACATCAGAGCAAAAACAATATCAGGTATTTGCAAAGTAAGTTCAACTATTCAACTCCTACTGTCCCACAACTTAACACACTAATTCCACACTTTTTCAGACTTACCTACAACCCTGATTCCCACAAACTCGTCGTGATGGCTCCCTACAAGATCCATAAAGTCCCTTTCAATCACTTTTCTCAGTGTGCCAAAATGTTACTCAAAAGCCTCTCCCTAGACTGCAGTTATGGCGTCAGATGGATGTCATCCTTCAACATGTCCCTCCGAAAGAACAAGCTATCCATGATCCCCGACTTCCATCTAGACCTCTGCTCCCTCCTTCACCTTGATCTAGAACACATTCCATTTTGGGTTGGGGAGTGCGGGTTTAGCTCTGGTCAAACAGAGATGGAACATCAGTTGAAGCTGGCCACCAGGATTTCTCCTGAAATGGATGCAGCGATCATAATATCCATTCGTGAAGTAACTTTGAGCCTCCCTCTCCGAGATCACCTGCTTTGTTCTCATCCAGCTCTCCCCTGCTCCAACTTCAAAGCAACAACCCATTCTTTGCAAGAGCCTGTTATCATTGCAGATATAACCTGGCTTCAGGTGAAATCCATCACATTTCATGTAGCTCTGCGAGGGTCAGATGACAAGTTTCATTTTGAGGAGAAGGGGCCATTGTATGCAGAAGAGGTGAGTACACTATTGTTCTGGCAAAACTCTCTCCATGTTTATGTCTACATTCCAGACCTTGTTTCTCAACCTTCAAATGGAAGATGTTGAGAGCATGCTCAAAATGGCCACCAAAAGACTCATTCAACAACTCACTCGAATAATGGCGGCAGCTGGCGCAGATGCTCTTGAAGTCGCTTGCCTTCACACATTGTCCAAAATCACATCGTTTCCAGCAGATTGGCCTGATATGCTCCTGTTCTTGTACAGTGCTATACATGGCACGGCTTATGACCATTACTGCAGGTGGTATGGAGAAGATGCCAAACACAAGGAGGACAACAATGATTTGCCATCGGAATCAAGCAAGCAGCTTTGTGTTTGATTGGAGCTGGTAACTACATTGATTGGTACATATGTAATATGCCGCGTGTTGTGTTCCCCTCTTGGCCATGGCATAGTAAGTAGTATGAAAATGGGGACTTGGTGAGACTGCAATGTACATACTACTATGATCTTTTCGAGCATAATTAAGTAAACCCCATCTTGAATTCACTGAGTCACTCACTGTAGGGTCAGTTCGCTGCCAGAAACTGGTGAGAGGAACTATTTATGTAAATAATTTCGAGTCTGTCAGCTTACTTAGGTTATTAGATAGTATGGTTGTCCGAGTCATTCAGTCTTGATCAATTCAGTTGGATAACTTGGGCTTGGTTGGTCACCCGAGTCACGGAGCATTTATGTCAAAACGTTTGTTGTTCCAGGCATTTTTTTGGTTGAAAAGGGCCTCAGCTCAACTTCAAGTCCGAGCTGGCTTCATCCCAGGCCATGCATCAATGGTCTACTTCCACCGCTAATCCCCCAGCTGAGCCAGATCCTACTGGTCATGTTCGTTCTCAGAACCAGCTGAGCTGGACACACACAAGACTGGAATCCAACCGCCAGGCAGATCATGATGTGCGTTGCCCTTGCTCATGCAATTCAAGATCATCTAATGCCTTAGCTATTGCTGCTACCCTTCCATCCTTGCAAGCCAACTGCCATCACATGAACTCTCTTGTCAAAGAAGAGATCGACATTGACAGGCAGCTGGGTTCTGCTACCAAATCTGAGGAGGAGCCTCCTCCTCGCGCTCGAACACATCGTGGCATTACTAGAGACGTTGATGCTGCAGTGCATCTGAATGCCGCTGTTGACTCTCTCTACTGTCTGAAGGAAAGGGAG
Organism: Spongispora temasekensis; assembly: GCA_038094675.1. Classification (NCBI taxonomy): domain Eukaryota; kingdom Fungi; phylum Basidiomycota; class Agaricomycetes; order Boletales; family Boletaceae; genus Spongispora; species Spongispora temasekensis. The sequence continues at coordinate 2,441 of JBBPUL010000438.1, read as the reverse complement.
AAAATTCCAACCACAGCTGATGTACAGCACTTCTTTGAAAGGACTACAGAGGGTATGGTATGTAGATATTGTAGGTAAGTCTTCAATTACAAATGATGTACTTGACTGATTCCACACCTATTGTTATAGGAAAGCTCATAATGCTGACCCTGTTGGCTGGGCTCAGATGTACAGCAGTAAATATGATCATACATTCCAGTATTCTCCCAACATGGGAACTTCTGCTCTGCGTGGTCATGTCGATTGTCACCACCTACTAGAATACATCAAACTCATGGAGGAATTGGGATGGCCGGTTTTACTGGACAATGTCAAGAACACAATGGCATGTGGCTACACCTTGCCCAAGATTAGAGACACATTGACAGATGGTGAATCACTTGCATCCCTCCCTCCCTGTCAATTAGCAACTTCGTTAGCAGATACTGGAAGTCCTAGTGAGCATGCTACCATTCCCCATTTTTTATTGGAGGAGCTTCAAAAGCGACTTGTTGCTTTCATCGTTGCAGAGGACCAGGCATGTTTTTTTTCCTCAGTCACGCACTGGTTACTTATATCCATGTGCGAAGTCTCTCAACATCGTTGAAAGCCAAGAATTTCATCAGCTCCTCCTTATACTATGCAAAGATCTCAAGGATGGCGAAATCCCTCATTGAATGAAGATCCATGAGGACATCATCAAGGCATGGCAAGAATATTTCAAAGTTTTGCAGAATGATCTAGCAGTAAGCTTCATGAACATGTCTGTTACTTCTAATCAACTTTTATTTTATAGAATGCTCTTGGGTGCATCTCCTTCACGAGTGACATTTGGTCTGACAAAAATAGATGTCCATATCTGGCGCTCACTACTCACTGGATTGTGGAACAAGATGGGGCTCTGAAACTAAAATCGGCATTGCTAGCTTTCCACAGGTTACATGGAAACCATACCAGCAAGTCTCTTGCAAGAACCATTGTTTATCTCTTGGATAGGGTGAACATCACGGCACAGGTAAATACTAACCTCTGCTTCCGTCATCAACTAATTTTGTCTATTCCTACAGATAGGTCATTTTACTCAATGTGAGCAACAACAAATCATGCATGCAGGAACTCAAAGTCCTACTCAGCACATGCAAGGTAGAGTTTAATGCACTTAACCACCTTGTCACCTGTTTCCCACACGTCATGCACATTTGTGTAACTCATGTGATTGAAAGCTTCATCAAAGTTGACCTTAATGACATTTCCCATTCATGGTTTTCTGACCCCATAGAGCAAAAAACATATGTGGAAGCTGTCAAGTTGAACCCCATTTGGAAGGCATGGGATCTTGTTTAGGCCATTCATGTGTCCGGCCTATGCCGTGATGACTTCACAGATATCATCAAGACTGGTAATACCAAGAATTGGTTCAAGGACAATGTGAATAATATGTTAAAGATCCCCAAGCTGGAGCTTCTACGTGATGTTAGCACTTGATGGGACTCAATGTTCACAATGCTCAATTGTCTCAGAGTTTTACATCTGGTAAGTAATGTCTAGGGAATTCGAACTGCTGAGATTGACTAACCACTGTTCCTAGGCTGTTGATTATTTCCTTACATTACCCAATCAAAGAGATCTGGATGGGTATGTGTTATCACCATTAGAATGGCAAGTCCTAGAAGACTTTGAATGGATCCTCCAGATGACTCCTGAAGTTCCACCTTACTTGATTGCAAACCCTCAGTAGCTAGATGTACCACTAAAAAATGGCACAACAGGTTCCCCACAAAGTCCAGCAACAAATGTCCAGTGAGAGTCTTTCTTGTCTTAGGAGCTCGGTTCCTTCGTTCGAACTATTCATGTCAGCATGGAAGATACAAGCGATGACGCATCTTCATGCCAAGCCATGGATCGATGTCAGCCTTGAATGGGCCACTCAGTACTACAGGCGCATGGATAATATATGAGCATATATAATTGCAATGTGTACATTTCTGCTGCTTGCCTTCCATTTGATCTGGAAGCAATAATCACCACACAGTCATCAATCCCATCATCTATATGTCATGGGTTAAAAGCTACTGGAATAGCAAATATATAGCATCAGCACAGGAAACAATCTTGAAATTGGTGAGTGGTCTACGTGAACTACAACTCATACAGCACCGATATTTTAAAGTAGATGAATGAATATTGCCAGAAAGCACCGGCATTGACAGGCCCAAAAAAGGTCAAGGTAGTCCATACGATTAACTCACTGGCTGCGCAGTTTGGCATTAAGGACATGGGTGTTGGACAGTTAAGCCCTCGGTCCCAGTACATGGTCATGGCGGATGATGAATATCATCAGAAAAACTTTCAAGTCACAATTGATTTAGATAATTCTATAACAAATGAAATATAGCAATAGAGGGTTTTGTTTCTTGATATTCATAGTTACATATATTTAGTAATATTAAATAAATACAACT
>JBBPUL010000437.1:0-20569 GCA_038094675.1 Spongispora temasekensis | reverse complement strand
AGTCACTTGTTTGGCGGACAAGTATTATGGATGTTCTACATGGTCGTGCTCGAGGTTGCAGCTTGGAAGTTGACTCATCACATTGGCATCGCTTTACATACCTGGTAGGTTAAACTCCTCTTAACAACTCATTGATTGATGGTTTCTATCAGAGATGTTGCCTTCGCATCTTTCTCATTGAACAGAGCGAATACAAGGATGTGCCACTTGACAAGCTATTTTCTCCCGTGCTTATTGAACTTCTGCCAAAGGACACTCTTGAACATATTGCCGAGGAATTGAACTTGGACATCACCGAGCTGGAGAACAAAGTCCATGACGAGGCAGCTGACCTGAACATTGGCGATGACCAAGTTGATGCTGATGGTAATACCAAGGATGTTGACTGGCGTGGCGACAATGCAATGGCCCATGCTAACCATCAAGGCAATGATGATGCTGAGGGTAGAGAGCCGAGTGTTGTCATCAGCGCTGATGCCACTGGAGATGCTCATGGCCATGTTGGGCATGACAACAGATTCTCGTTTTACAATCTTGAAGGGGATGAGATTAATGATGATGCCAGGGTACTGGATGACAATGGTAATGAGAAGGCTGGGCCTGTGTGGACTAATGGTCAATTCTGGAACTTTGTTGACACTAACCTGGAGAACCTGAGAAAAGCTTGCCAGAAGGTCGCTAATGGCGATAGGGACAGCTACCTGGCAGCATATGCAGAGTGTGTCATCTATTATCCGAGTCTTCTGTTGAGGCTGACTTATTCTCCCAACAGTTCACTCGTTCAATACTTCCAAAAAGATCTGCATGACATGCCGGGGTGCAAGAAGCTATTCAAGTTGAGCTTGGATGATCCCAGGAATGTTCTTATTGCTCCTGATGCTAGCAGTTTACCATGGCAGAATATCATTCAGGCAGAACTGGTGTGGGGCTGATGCGATGTACCCTGCTGGGTTTTTTCTTTCTTATGCCACCGGTAATTCCATACCAGTCTTGGTGACTGCATCTTTCCTTATATACAAGCTGAATAATATCTGGTTTCTTTTTTAATTCGTGATCATATGTATTGTACACATGTTTCTCCTCGTACCATGTATGGTGCACACCCATCAGCAACGGCCTGTAAGATCTGCTCAAAGGGATATATACATCACATGCTGGCATAGAGACATGGAGTCAATACAGGTATAGAGACATGGAGTTGACGCCAGCACAGATATATGAAGACAGACACTGGTACGAAGACATGAAACTGACACTGGAATGAAGACATGAAACTGACAAGGTCATGTAAACACCGGTTGCATGTGTGCAGCAGGACACGTGAAAGACCCTTACTCAGCAGCATCATAACTATGTTGTTTACATGTCCACTAAATGTGTACTGCACAATGGCACGACCCAGCTATTCAAACATTTTTATTGGGAATTAATGGGATACTGATTGGACATGTGGGAGAAAGTATGTAAAAAAACCTAATTTAGACCTCTGTCACACAACTAGCATTTTTAACCTGTGTCACACATCTGTGCTGTCCGGCTGTGTAGTAAAGTAAGTCGGCGGCACTGAGTAAGGTCATGCATGATGCGTGATATCCTAAAATAGTAGAGTAGAGATGTAGATGGGTCAGTTAGATGGACTGGTAATGCCATATGGATCTCGCCCAATGATGGTGGGAGATAACAAGCACTTAGATTATTTTAATCTCCACTATGGTTTATATACTACTGTATCTTATTTGATAATTCGGAGTTATGTAATGTTGGAGTCGGCATGGTCAGCTTGTCTTAGGCTGCCAACACTCCCCCTCAAGCCAAGCAAATGCCGAGTTCGGCATGGTGCTGGCAGTGTTTCAGCTTTGATAGTGCTTTTGTAAAAATGTCTGCCGTCATTTCAGCAGTGAGACAGTAGTACAGATCGATGATATTATGATCTATTTTCTCCCGAATAAAGTGGTGCTTTATATCAAAATGTTTTGACTGCTTGTGATACTGGCAGTTTTGAGCAATAGTGAGAGCAGATTGATTATCGCTGAATATAGCTGTGGCTTCATGATGTGGGAATCCTAGTTCTGCAAATAGGTTGTGGAGCTAATTGCCTCTTTAGTAGCATGTCCCACCATATATTCGGCTTTGGCTGTAGATAGCATTGACTTTAGTAAATGCTGTGTACACAGCCTTGGCTGATGACATATGATTATCATCATTGTCATTATCATCAGGTACGTCTTCCATTTCTGGAAGTGGGTCATTTAGCTGACTGTAGTCATGCATTACCTTTTGCCTAGTGCTGCAGTGGAGTGGCTCATTTTCAGGAGCTTCTCACTGTCATTTAGTAGATTGCGGCCGTTTTGTGGCCTTATCTGTAGTTTGTTTTGTACCCGACATAGTATTTTCCTCACCCAAGTGTGGCATGTCTATATCATCTGACTCCCCCTTGCACTGTGCATCAGGTGTGGGACTGAGGCAGAAAGAGTCAGGGGAAAAGTGGAAATTGCATAAGATTTTTATGATGCGTGTATTGACATCATAATATTTGACAGCTTTTGGGCCATCAGAATAACCAAGAAATAGATGCTACTCACTTTTTTGGTTCGAGTTTTGATCGATTAAGGTCCTCATTGAGGATCCAAATGGGAGATCCGAGTTCATGCAAGTGGGAAACATCTGGTGTAGTATTATTCCAACGTCCCTCAGGTGTGGATCCCTCAAGAGCATGTGTATAGGCACAATTTCTGAGGTAAGCAGCATGAGCAACTATATCGGGCCACAAAGCCTGGGGGAGATTGCAGGCGAAGTGCATGGCATGTGTTAACTCCATTAGTGTGCAATTAAAGTGCTCAGCCACGCCATTTTGGGCAGGTGAATGTGGCGCAGTGTATTCAATCTCAACTCTGCAATTGGTAAGCCACGTAAGGAGATTTTGGTTGACATACTCCTTGCCATTATCTACCTGAAGCCATTTCAGCTTGTTTTCCCAGTGAGCCTCTACATAGGTGAAGTACTGCTGGACTTTAGTAGAGGGGGCTTCATCTTTAGTTTTCATAAATAGTACAGTACATCGTCGTGTACAATCATCAATAAATGATATGTAATATCTGATTCCCCGCAGCCCAGCTGTTCGTGCTGGCCCCCACACATCTGTGTGTGTTAGGTCAGGCAGCTCGGCTAGCAGCATGATCCGGAAATGGAGCATGTGCATGTTTTGCCTGGGTATAGGCTGAGCAATCAAATGTCATGGGTGATTGTACATCAACGTGAAGCCCATTGACTAGGCCCTTATGTAGTAAGTCTTGTAGGCCATGTACACTAATATGCCCCAGTCTTTTATGCCAAGTTTCCCAACTTTCAGCAGAATGTGCCATATGGACTTGGACTGGTGGCATTACCTCAGCATTTAGGTGATACAAGCCATGTGTTTGTGTGCCTGTGGCGATGATTTCGCCAGTTCAGTCAATGAGATTTAATGTGCCATCGCCAGTGGTGGTATGCCCCCCAATTGCATCAAAGCAACTGATGGAAAATAAATTATATTTGGCTCAGGGGACATAGAGTATCTTGTGCAACTGAAGAGTGAATGTTTTATTGAGCATGCCAGTTTTGAGGGTGAGGTGCCCTCGTCCATGCACAGGGACAGGTAAGGCACCAACCCCGCATAAACGAAGTTACTATATCGCAGAACCCTTTTTTGGTAATCGGGTTGCCCATCTCATAAAGTTGGTGGTGCAATTTTTGCATCTCAGCTATTTTGCCAAGTATGTCAGTATCTCGAGATGCAGCCTGATTAAGTAAGGAATGCCATAATGCCACACAGGTCATACCTCCTTGGACTTCGTGCATGGCTCGCAGGGCCTCCCACATGTCTGCTGCATTGTCTATACCCACCAGGTGAAGCATCTGGCTGTCGCTGATGCTTTGGCTGAGGAGCATCCTTAACTTTTTGTCATTCTGCATCCACTTGGCTTCCTTTGCCAGATCATTGTCCGGTTTTGGTGTGCGCTCAATGACATGATCGTAAACATTGTGTACATTAAGTACATCTGTCATATGAGTCTTCCACACAAACCAATTATTTTCGCTGAGCAGCTCCTGTTTATAGGATGGCAGCCTGCCAATATTAGTCAAGGTAGCTGCAGAGTTCTGCAGCATGGGAGTTTGTCCTTATCTTATTTGATAATTCGGAGTTATGTAATGTTGGAGTCAGCATGGTTGGCTTGTCTTAGGCCGCCAACAATTATTATTTTATAAAAACAAAAAAATAGGTCACTCTAAATGCACCAACATTTAATACAAGCAGAACAATGACATGTGAGCCTACATTGCAAGTGGCAAGTGACTCCCAGGTATAGTTACTTCATTGTGGACTTTTCTTGTTCTTTGTTCTCTTCCTTCCATATTTTTTTCATTCTGTATTGTCTCCGGCTCATACCAAGTTTCATGCAGTGCAATGGCAGGCATCATTGACAAAATCCACCCAGTATTGAGGTACAGTTCCATTCCGTTCAGATGCCTTCTTATGGATTTCTGATGCTGGCCTAGTGTTCTGCTGGCCTGGCCTAGAAGCCAGCAAGCTCCAGTAGCCAGATCCTCATGGGCCGGGCCGAGCCGGGCCACAGCTGTGGCTTAGGGGGCTTCTTGGCTCAGTTTGGGATTCTAGAAGTTTTCAGCTGAGCCAAGCCAAGCCCCGAAGCTGTGGCTTTAGTGTAGCTGTTCCTAGTTTATACTTTTACATTACCTTGTTTAACAAGGTCACTCTACATGATAATTGTGGCTGTGCATCATCATTTTTTGTCCTCCTGTGAGAAAATTTGTGAGGTTGTGTCATTTCTCATTTATGTGCTACTGTTCTGTTACAGCTGTAGTCTCTTGTATGCTCACCCACCATTCTGCAGTCACAGTGTCCAAATAGTTGAGCCGCTCGTCCTCCTCTCACAGATGTTCACTGGGATGTGTGGTAAACAGCTTATCATCAAATCTTCGCAACAGTCTTATGCTGTCCCTGCCTCAACTTCAAGACAAGGCAATGTACACATTGAATGGCATGAGCTTGCCACAAGGCGGTGAAGCTATGACCACAACTACTTTCTCAATCATTTGTCCTTGTGACCGATAGTCAGTGAATGCATATGTGGCCATGAGAGGAAGTTGACATCGTGTGATTATTTTTCCCATCCCTTAATTCATAATTTGAAACATTCTTTGTATCAGAATGAGTGGTAGCACCCCTTCCTCTAATCCCTCCAGCTTCTTTGCCTTCGTATGATGCAACTTGATCAATACATACATCGGAAGAAACTGCAACTCCATGATCCTGCTTGGCACTGTCATTTCGTTTGGTTCACATGCATCCAACACAATTCTGACAATCTCCCCTCATGACCTGTTGGCAAAATCTAGATCGGTTTGGACATTAAATGTAACCATGACCTGCATTCCAATGGTGAGTTCCACTATATTGGGTAAGCCTGCTCGTTCGTCCTGCCTGCCATGACCTTTAGACTTTTTGCTCATGACAGCAAATTTCTCATTTAACATGAGTGGTCAACTGCCAGTCTGATCATTTTCCCTACAAATGAAGAGTGTTGTTCCACTAACATCGAACTGCATGTCTTGGTGTTATGAGAATGTGACTTTTCTAGGGATGTGTTGTAAAATCTGTTTTTGGGCAAGCAGGATCTGTTATAACGAGCAAACATAGCATTTATATGTGGTGAGCCCTGCAGTTCCCATGGCGAACATGCTGTAACAGATCTGTCCACTCAGGATTGGTAATGTGAACCTGCTCTTTCAGACGAACAACAATGGAGAACTGTTCACAGATACTCTGGCCCTTTATTTCTTCTGCACTATCTTTTGACAGATTGCAAGGATAATATAGAGGTGTGCTTCTCTTTGAAGTGATGGGCAGAAATTGATGAAAGTCGCTGACCAAGATGACATTGATACTGCTGAATGGTTTGTCCATGTCTCCTTCACCATTGAAAATCTTCATTTGGCCAATGGATTTTGACAACAGCATGAAAAACTTGCGGCCAACCATCAATTTCTCATTAATTATGAGGTAATCCTTTCCTATCCAGACCTTGGTGAGCTTTTTCACTGCACAGGCTCTAGGTTCATGCTCATTGACTCCTATTCGTGAGAGAACATGAAGGGTCTTGCCATCAATAATGGATGCAGCAATTCCTGTATATGCCCCCTTCGTGAGCCTCCCTTTCATACCACGTGAGATGAAATTATCTGTGATTATCTGTATTGTCTTTGATTTGCCTACCCCCCCTTCTCCAGCAATGACCATCAACAGTTGAGGAGGATTTTTTCCCGAAAGAAGTTCTTGCAAATGCCAATTGATGATATCATATGCTCTTCGTTGCTCTGGTAAAAGTTGATCTGGATTAATGGGAGTGAGTTGTTCTGTGTTTGAAGACATTATTGATTGCAAATGATAGATTCCTCCGATGCCACCATTGTGTATATCAGTGATTGATTGTGTTTTTCCCAGGTCTATTTTGTCATCTTGTTTGTCATTGTCCCCTCTTTCAATATCCTGAACTATGTCTTCCATCATTGTCAAAGACATATTTCATCATCACCATTGGCATATGACACTTGAGGTGCACCTGCATTCCCTCTCTCTATGGTATCCAAGTCTACCACTGATGAGGATTCCTGGAAAAATACATTTCGAGTCTGTGCGATTAAAATGGCATTGGTCACATGCTGTTCCTCTCATGCATTCCATTAATCCCATTCAAAGATTTCCAACTGTTGTTTGGTTAATGGCACCTCTTCTTCTTCGTTTGTGTCCATTAACTTGTTTTCCAAGTCATCCATCATAAACTGTCTTCCTTGCAGATCATCTCTTTCTCTTCCTTGAAAGGTCTCCTCATCGACACTAGATTTTTGTGATTTATTCATCACTGCAGTTCAACATTCATAGTAATAGTCGACACCTGCTATGAAGTCTCTCTCTTGTTGCATGGCGTGGGTTATGAAATGAGTGAATGTTTCCTCCTAGTTGTCTCTATTTGGGTTGATGTCCTGTGTTTTTTGTCATGGAACTAGTAATGACAGCATTGATGCACAGTACAATAATCATCATGCTGGGTCTTTTGGTGAGGGAGAAAATGGCCCTACTATATTGGGCAATGTGTTATGTCCTACAGGTCGAATAACAAGATGATGGGTTTTGCTGTGTGGGTGTTCTTCCATATAGCAGCTATGCTTGTGAGGAGGTTGACCTCATCATGGCGATGAAGATGGTTCACTGGCAGATTTAGGTTTGGTATGACATTTTGATGAGGGAACATATTTCTCGTATGTGTTGATGACGAATCAAATGAATGAAGATGTTTCCAATTCTATCCCTCGAAATCAATAGTTGTCAATTTGAGATGAATGTGTATGAACTTGTCCTTCATTTCTGATTTCTAGCATGACTGTTTCTTATCAATCACAATTTAAAAAATTGAGACAAGTCTCTGAAAGTCTGTTTCTTTGCTCACATAAGATGCATCTTCATCTTCACTATCTTCCAAATCAGATTGTATCGAGTCTCTTTCTGCCGATTCTGACACCTCAGGTTCACTGTTTGACGACTATTAATTGTCTTAATACAGATTTCCAAGATTATTGATTTACCTTGTAGACCGTCTCGGCTTCAGATCTGAAAATGTTTGTTCAAGAAGCATTTGAACCAACATCCAATAAAGTGGGATGTAATGATGAGATTGTATGGAATTGCCATATCCCATGATATATGACAGAACCTGAGGCCCTGACAACTCCATCTTCCGATTGATGGCTTGTTGACAGTGAAAAATCAACAACTGATTCTGGTCAAGGAGACTAGCAATGTGATCAGAATAAGAGTTATGGTATAGTAAAGCTTTTGCCATTAATGCTAAAACATTGTTATTCTTTGACTGCTTCTTGGTTGTATATGAGGTCATGTATCACATGACATCTTTCATATCTTCCCTGTTCATTAGCAACTTGATGTCATTGTTACAGAAAAGGGTTGTTGTGATCACTGGACAAAAATTGTTCATATATGCATATGTCCATTTCGGTGACCAATTTCCTGCTTCATCAGCTGTCTCCTCAGCTGAAATAGGCCACAAGGCACATCATTTACATGCCATTCATCTGTGAATGTTATATCGAAGACACATTGAAGTCAAGCATGTGTGAATCTGACTTGTGTGCATGACTCATTGTTCCAGATCTGTGACTTTTTCCTCCCAGTCTGGCAAATCAGGATCAGGCGGTCTCACATACCTGACTTGTGTTTCTCAAGGAGTTAAATGGATTGTTTCTTCATCCAATCCTTCAATGTGTGCTTGAATGTTCTTCCAGATAAAATCTCAAATCTAATCAAGAAATTCTGATGTCTTTAGAAGCTCGCGAAGTTCATAGATATTGGGTGTGTCCTGCAACCAAATGAAAATGGAGAGTTCCACAGCCCTGTGCTTCGATGAAACTGAAATAAGTGCTAACATCAGGGAATCAGTGAGGGTATGATAATGGTAGATAATGGATTATAATGGATTATAATCCATTATCATCACTTGATCAACCCCCTTTTCATGATTATATAGGATTATCCTCCCTTCACCATTTCCCTGATGAATTGATCTAAGAATCCCCTTGTGACTATCCACATGGTTCTGCTCCACGTTGATATCAAACAGAGTTGAAATACAGTTTCAACAATGAAGAAGAAGTATGTGACTGCTGCATAAGGATCCTTGGCAATGTTTGATGCTCTGTGATGTGAATCTGGTCCTGCTGTTGCCAAGAAATTATCCATATCGATCTCCTCTCCAGCAAAGACTTGTGCAATAGGATTCTGGATATCATTGGGATTGATAGTTAACCATAGAGATGGTCCACATAGAAAAAGTGTCATCCTCCATATGCACCCTCGATAGAGCATGCGACTGTTGTCTGATCCCATGACTCGACTTGATGCTGCATAAACATGTTTGCATAGCAACCAAATGCAAGGATTAGAGTGTGCCACTTCCTTCTATTCCTCCTTCATCACAAGATGCATGTCACCAGAAGTTATTGACCCAAGTGCCAATTTATTCCTTTCAAAATCCGAATGATGCATTTGAAAACGCACAGATGTCAATGCTTTTCTTTTTTGCTGGATTCCAAAAATGACAAATGAAAAAGTATGGTGAGTCTGGAATCGCCAATCGTGGAATTAGATTGTCCATCATGCATGTTCATTGAATGACACAGTTTGTGAATGTGCAGTCTCGAAAGAACCTACTCCATAGGGAAACAAGGTTGGAAAAGTTGCCATCAAGGGGCTGACATCCTGATCTTGACCATCAATATCTTGCCCAAAGTCTGAAACAGCTTTCTCACTGTGTCAAACAGCATACCCTTCTTCTTTCCCATCACAGATTAGATTCATCAGCCCATATCTCATCAATTCATTTTTCTGCATTTTGTTCAGATCAACGTCAGTGACTCCCAAGAATTAAAGAGAGATAACACTTTCGTCTGTTGGAGTAATATAATGTAAGTGTTTTTCCTGTAACTACATATGATGTTAGTAGCTTTCACCTGTTTCATCCCATCTTGATGGATTTATTTGGTCATCACTGATATCCATAGAAGTTTCTTCTACTTCACATTCAATGTTGTCTAATTTAAAGCTGCATTTCATCATACATATATTACTTTGACATAATGTCTGATGCTTACCACTTAACGAATTTTCTTCCATTAGATTAGTATACCCTTCAGTTTCATAAGCAACAACACCATCATCCTCCTTGTGATGTATAATTGCCAACATCTCATTTGGAACATCATCTTCTGGAAGATCCACTAACTGTTCTTCTGAAATGCTTATATTGCTATACACTGGATTATGATTTTTCAACCACAAAAGAGCATCATGCACGACTCTCCATCGCACATGAAATGTTGACCTCAGCCAATTATTCAGCAAATTTCGCATTCTGATGTATGTGATGGCAAGGACAGATATTAATGTAGCTGACAACTGTGGCATTATTTGACCCTCCAGCATTTTGATCATTGCCATGTAGTGCCCTTTGCAGATGACTTGGTTGTACATGCCGATTCTCCTTAGGAAATAACTTGATTACATAACACTTTGGGTAATGTCATGCAATGAGAAGTTCTTCAGGAAGAGTAAGCATTGCCAGTTCTTAAAGAATGTCTTTAATCCACATCCCATTTGAAAGAGCATACTTTGGCAAATGATTAGAGGCTAATGCATGGATGCATTCCAGACATGCCCAATCTATTGCTTCCACCCCTGGTCCTTCAAGTTTTCATCATGCACCAACATTCTGTGCCATAGGTGATGGTTCAGATGACTTGTTTCCAGTGTAAGGTGCTTTTTAATATTTGGGATCTGCATTACTCTTGCATGTTGACCTTGAACAATTTATGATTCTACTTTTTGAATGATATAGAAGTGTCTAATGACTCACACTCATTCTCCATCAACTCCCAAGTGCACACAAAACACACTCGCATTGCAAGTGATTCATTAGATGTTGCTTTCCTGAATAACTGGTAATAATTCTTTATTTCCTCTAATGTTGGTATTTGAAGGTACTTGTTATCTTCACAGTTGGCTCTTGATTGTGAGACTAATGGGTCTTCAGGTGAATCTTGGATTGAATGACTTGATGGTTCATTCCTTTTAACCATCTCCTTGGCTTCACTTCCTTGTTTATATGCATCTCGTACCACTTGTCTTCATCTGGATGAACTTGATTGCCATCTTATCTGTTCCCCTTGCCTCATTTCCTCCATCTTTCTCTCCTTTGCCTGTGAAACAAGCTCAAGGACATGCTTGGATTGCAATTGCAGTTGACCAATTGTTGTAATCTTATTCAAACTCATCCTCTTTTTGCAATCTCAATGGTGTGGCACACCGGCTTATGTAATATGATGTCAGTGATTTAGACCGATCATGTAATATGACATCATCTATGTCACTTCTTATCTCCTTATCTATGACATCATTAGTCTAGACTGCCTCATGTTAGAAACATGTAGATTAGTCAGACCTCATGTATTTAATATCATAGTACATATATAAAGTGGCCAAGAGTCGAGCTGAGCCCCAGCTTCAACCTCTTGTGTCTTTGTGACCTAAGTCATGGTCCTCCAGTCCTATTCTCCTTTTTCTTTGTGATTAGTAGAGGCCAACAGTCATGTTCTGTTTAAGTTACTTCACCAATTATCTGTGGCCAAGACAATTTCTTCATTGGTCTTGTAAATGTTCCATTGGGTAAGACATCCTCTAGTTCTTGTTTAGTGAGTTCTCCGACAAGTTCTTTGTAGATACATAGTGGCATGGTGTTAGTTGACTCACTCCCATTGCTTTTTTTTCTTTTGATGAGTTCTTAGGTGATCATATTCTGTGATTGTCATTCTAGAGCATCTACTATACCATTACAAGCCTCCTTCAACCTTGCACTTATTGTTCTCTTTCATCCTCCCCGGTGACTGACTCGGAGACTCCACATTTTATTGTAAGTTTGGGATTTTTTAAATAAAATTTATGGAATGATGCCTTTTCAAATGGGCCCACATGTTTATCAAGTTCCTTCCGACTTGAATATCATGATAATTGGTAATTCGCTATTGAAGTGGTTTCGATTTAGATCCATTTGTTGACCTCAGTCCTTGGGACCATACCTCATGTCGATTCACCACTTTCGCAGTCTTGCCACTTTATATTTTCAGTGTTTTGGATTCTACTGCCAATGTTCATTCAAAGATGACCCAGCAATTTAATTGTGCTCGAACCCATGCTCCCTCCCCTCTGCCTGCTACCAGAGGAAGTACTCCCCCTCCTCAGACTCAGAATTGAATTCCTCTCATGTTGACCACTGAGATCCGTAAAAGTCTCAATAAGCCAAAACTTGGCATATACATTGGCACTCCTGGTTTGCCATCCATGGCTCTCTTCTACCTTGGTGGAGTAAAAGGAGATGTCTTTATTTCCATCAAATTCCATGATGAACTCATTCTTTGTGGGGCATTCAAGATAAGCCACTCTGATTGTTTCTTGAGTCCAGATGGCGCTTATCAGCCATCAAATCAAATCAATTCGAAATTCAAAGATGTCAAGCTCTCCTGCAAACTTACCATTCCAACCAATGAGGACTTTCGATTCATGTCGAATGACAAAGAAACGATGTTCAAAAACATTAGAGGGTTTGAAGATATCATTCAAACTTCTCAAGGTGAGACCATCATTCGTTCTGTGCAAATGTCTGGCAGATGGGGAACATTGAAAATAATCTACCCTCTTTTCCTTGTAATCTTTCAACCCTCTATGATATCAGAATAAAAAAACCTGTGCTTAGAACAGATGGGGATGACAACCAACCTACTAGTGATGCTGAAGATATGCAAGTCATAGAGCTGTTGAATGTGAATCTTGCAGGTGAATTGTTATCCTACTATCTTTTCCTTTTTGGTTCTGAGATGCTTTTTTACAGATGATCTTGGTGATGACTTTTTTACAATCACAAATTAGCCTGTCAGCAATCGCTGCAAGGATGGACTCAAAGAAATTATTGCTGCAGACATGCACTACATCAATCCACTTCCAGTATATGACATCGACCATGCACCTCTTCCACCTTCTAAATATATGGAAACACTTCCTGGATCAACAGCACTTGTCTCCTTTGCATTTGTGCACCATCACCTCAAGGCAACTAAACATCACATTTTCCATGCTGTATGTCGTGAAATTGTCATCGTACGAAGTGCAGATCAGCTGCTGTCAAGTCCATACAAGAAGAGATGCATCGCTCATCAACTGTTGATGGACAATGATGATGAACTTGACACCAACACAGTGGCCTCATCCTCTACCCAACATACACATGCAGAAATTCCCTTTCACTCACATCAACTTATCTAATTATCAAACCTAGTCTGATCATTCTGGTAGTATGGACTCACATCATTCTTAATAAATTGTTCCCTCCCTGGCCAGTGTATCTATTTCTGTGGTACCATTGTGTTACATGTACGTAGGGCCTAGAATGGGTAGGGGGGTACCCAGGTAACCTGTGATGGTCAACCTGCAGGTCAGCTACGGGTGGGTTACCACAGGTATGGGTTACCTGTGGGGCATGAACTCAGGTGGGTACGGGTAGGGAGGGGTCAAAATTTGACCTACCCAGGTATACCTGCGGTCGGTAGAGCTTGTCACTACTTAGCATTTGCCATGTCAGATGAGTATCAATGTACCTTAATGCCATGATGTCAGTGATCATGCCAGTGGTGCTCTTACAGTAGTTACAGGAACTAGTGTTCTAACCATGGTTGTGAGTCAGTGGTGACCCTTAGGCTCATCTCTCCTGATGCAGTCTAAAGGTGAGGGACCTGAATAATTTCTAGCTGCTTCACTCAGACTTAGATGGCTCCTGCATCAACTGCCAGCAGCTCAGAATCAGACAGCCCAGGTCTACAAACACCTCCTGATTCTCCGTCAAAGCATACACAATCACAAGAAAAAGTGAGACATCCCTCGCCACCCATCATTATCCATTCCCCACCATATAAACAAGCGAAACGTGGAACACTCCCTAATGTGGAGGTCTGGGATTGAGAAGACAAAACGATTCTCTATAAGTCATATACTAGTGATATTCAATGTATTATTGATGTTAGCCTCATTTCACATAGTGGAGTCAACTCAGAAATGGACATTGGCCCATTATGACCATTTCACACCAAACGTCACCCGGATTACTGGCCCGAATGGCAAGCAACTACATATTGAGTTTCTGTTTACCTGTAAAGATGATCTGCTCAACTGCCGACATGTCTGATCATGCATGGCCACAAGTGAGGGGACCATGAACCTGAAATGCAAGATTACTGTGTGTCTCAAACGATGTGGGGTTGCTGAGGGTGAGACAAGTGCAGGTGCACAACAGACGATTCTAGGAACTATATCAAAATACATATATGCCCGCCAAACACCATGCACTAATTGTGATGCGCTGTGCACAGTCAAGTTGTCCATTTAACATGGTTAATGATGCTGATTACAGGGAAGAAGTGGAGCTTCTTTGTCCAGAAACAAAGATTCCCTTGTCACACACAATCTCCAATGATGTCCAGCTAATTTATGATAAGGGTGCTGAGTTCATAAAAGAATATTTCTTGGTATGTTTGTCTAGTACATTTTAATCAATACTTATTGTTTTGCTGGATGGACATACATGGGATCAGTTCATATTGTCATTGATGGATGGACTGTGCCATTTGCAGCCTCATATCTTGGCATTATTGTCATTTGGCTTACAGACGGTAAAATTTGGTGAGCAATCTTAGAATTTATATGGTAAGTGGTGCACAAAGTGATAATGATCAAGTATTGATCTCTATTAGTGTCACGGAAAGTCATATCGGAGAATATCTTGCAGGGGTTACTGCAGCATGTATCAAAAGGTTTGGGCTCGAGAATAAGGTATTTATTCCAATGTCACTAAAAATATTTCAAGATACACACACTCATAATGGACAATGCATCAAACTGTGATACAACTGCCAAATATTTGGCAGATTTCATTGCTGGCTTTCGAAGGCAAGCTTCACAAACTCGATGCATGCTGCACACCATCAATTTGATTGCAAAGGTATTGTAATTGACTTTTAATTTACATTGCTTATATTTTTGGTGCATCGTTCAGGCTTTTCTTTCATTCTTCTATCCTCAAGGTATATGCAAGAAGGTTGTCAAGGTGGCTGGCCTGTGCAAAAAAAAAAGAGCAAGCGAGGTCTGAAAGGTAGTAATGCCCAGGATAATTCAGAGAGAACTGTACTAGAAAGAGACAGTGTAGAGCAATTTTCTATTGCTGAGTGAGAGTTTTTAAATGATGATATGGATCCTGCTGGGGCATCTACCATGAATGTAGACATATCTGAACTTCCGGATGAGGCAAAAGCTGCACACGATGCTGTTGTGGTATGAGGAAGCTATGCCCAGGCTCGTCAGGAGGCTAGTGAGCTCTATGGTATTACTGTTTCTGCTTGACAAGGAGTAGAGGTGGCATCTGTTATGGCCAAGGTATGTAATCTAGAGGTATTGGTTAGTAACTTAGTATATGACCACGAACATCATTATTAGGTTGCAGGATTGGCACGTCGCATAAATGACAGCCCATAGCTCCAGGAAGCCTTTCGTCGACACATCAAAGCAAAGCAAAGCCAACCATCTGCACCACCTGTGACTAAGATGACACTCGATCGATGTGTTCCAACACAATGGAACTCAGATTTCTTATGCCTGCAGGCTCATGTCACACTCTGATTCTATGTTACAAGTTTTGTGAAAGACCCTGACTATGGCCTTGAGGAGTACAATCTGAATTCTGAGCAGTGGAAGCTTGCTTGCAAGTGTTCAGAATGATTTGAGCCTGCCCAATGTCATTCAAGTAGTGGTACATGCAGCCTTACTAACAATTGGCAAATATTATGCACTCACTGATGACTGTGAAGTCTATCATATTGCGATGGGTATGTCCTCATATTTGTCCATCTTCAGACTCTAAAACCAAACTCTTTCCCACTATAGTAATGTGCCCCAACAAAAAGTTGCACTACTTCGAGAAGAATGAAGACTGGTGACTGGATGATGTAAGAGATGTCAAGTATTTGGTCGAGTCATGCTGGCGGGAATCATATGCTGATGATAATACAACAAGTACGAAAAATGTTGGCATACCTGATGCTCAGGCTTTGAGTGTCACTCATGTAAGTCACATGCAGAGTTACATGTATTAGCATACTGATTTCGTCTTACATTCAAAGTGGGCATGAGTACATGCAACAACTAGTGCAGCATCCACAAAGATCTCACATAACAGCATTGAATCATACCTCAGCATGCTGATTGTAACGGATGAAGAGATTGATTCAGCTGGTAGTGTTTTGGGTTATTGGAACCACGTGCGTACCACATGCCCCTGCCTTGTCCAAATGGCACTTGACTACCTTTCTGCACCTGGTATGTATTACTACTACTCTGCCATGCATTATCAATGAACCGTGCTTAACTCTCATCATGTTCTAGCCTCATCTGTTGATGCCGAGCACTCCTTTTCTTGTGGGTGGCTTCAAGTCAGTCACTTGCAGCATGGTGTCAGTTCCCAAACATTCAAGGCCAAAATGGCACTCAGATCTTGGTCTCGCATGCCCTTACTACCTTCAAACCATGCGGAGGAGATTCTTGCTGGTCGTATGAAAGGTCAGGGTAAGGCAAAGGCAGTCGGACGATCCATAGATGACACTTGCGAGGTTGTGATCATTGATTAGGCATTTCAAACACTCTAAACTAAAAAGACTTCGTATCTATATACCCATATTTCGAGATTACTCAGACACATGCATATAACCCACATGTTACCCATTCAACCTGCGGGTCCTACCCAGGTTCGACCCATACCCACTGTAGTCTGATTCGGGTCAGGTACGGTCACTGTGGTGGCATAGTCCGAACCTGCATGGGCATACCTGGGTAGCATCTGGGTATACCCATTCTAGATCCTACATGTATGTTTGACAACGAAGTTTTGACACATTTGCCATGTCCCAACATGCCTTCCCTCTTTGTTCATGTGTGCTATTCACTTGCCAATATTTGTTATTGACAACACATGTATGTACTATAATGGCTACGTTTCATTCTGGTAAACAAGGTTTCTGCCGGCTATGCACAGCGCTCACCAAGTGCATTAATGATGAACAAAATTCATGAAACGAACACTTACGATTGTCTCTGCATGCTGCAAGGCTTCAGCATATAGATCATCACCCCAGTTTGAACGGATGTAGTCAAGTTTTTGTTGTGGGTCAAGTACTGCAAGAATAGTCAGTCATGCGGCACTCAAAATGATATTGATATGGTGGGTACAACTCACCCATGGCAATGATGTGGGCATCTGATGTGGATGTATGGTCATAGTAGCATGAGACCTTTGCTAACCCAGCCTCGAGTGCCTCACTGAATGTGGCATACTTTTTTTGCCTCGAGCACAACATCCATGCTTTGAAGAGAGCCTCCAGTGCTGGTAACGACGTGTGCAGTGTTGGTTCATGTTCAGTGCAGAGATTGTGTGTGAGCATTCTCAGCATGCTGAAGACAAGTTACAATGGTGACTTGGAGTGAGCATTACACAAACCATAGAAGTACTGCACATACCACAAGGAGGGCGAGTACAAGCCACACTCAGTCCCACTCTGTCTCCATCAGCTGCAAGTCCAACAACTTGCAGCTTTTGATGCTATCTTGCCATTTCTGCCAAGCGAGATGTTCGACAAACGAGTTTACTTCCAAGTGGTTGTTAGTAGACAGTATGTTGACGAGGGAAAAGACACCGTACCTCCTTTAATTCCAGTGTATGTTGGAGCATCATGAATGTAGATAACCAATGGACCTTCATGTCCATAAGTAACTAAGTTGCTTTGGGGATGATGTAGTTTGAAGAGTCTTGAAGAGTTCTTTGTGCTGGGTGGAAGACCGTGCCTGCAAAACAAGTCAGTGCCATGAGAAACTCAGTATTTATATCGGGTACTCACCTTCACTGCAATGGCATGAACAAGCCCAATTTCATCTCAGTGATCGTCATCGCAGGCAGGTTCTATGGTGTCATTTGGCATTGAAGGGTCATAGTGCGCAGTTGTGCTGTATGCACCCAAAACCACTTGAGTGGCAAGGTTAATATGAGCCATGCAGCTATTACTCTAACATCAGCTAAATGCATGAACAAACTCATGAACAATGCCTCACTGTAACCATCTTTTTTTGGCATCAAACAGATGTTCGAGAGTGGCCAGAAGCCTCTCAAACTCAGTCAACATCGTGTCGTTATTACTGGCATTATCACATCTTATATAGCCAATCTATTAATGGTTATCTGAATCAGCAAAATAGCAATGATTGAATCTGTGTGACATACCTATATGTGAGATGCCATCATGTTGAACCACCTTAAAAAGAGCTTGACCGAGATGTACACCATTGTGGAAGTTGTTGAGTTGGGTGAATCCCAACAGAGTCATTTGGAGGGACCATACATGAGGTGATGTCTCCTCAATCCATGCTCCAGTGACAGCAAAGTATCCATCAGCATTGGAGGCCTGCCAAGCATCATATGTTAAGTTGATGTGACCTTGGATGATTGGGCTCGAATGATAAAACATGAGCGTGACCAAGAATTGATGGGAATTGTACTTACATTCAATTGTTCCTTCAGTGCTGAAAGGTTTGTCAGAAATAGGGTGAGCACAGCCTGCCATGTGGTTTTGGAACCTGGTAGGTTGACCCCATTTGAGGCACAGGAGGCCATGTCAATCATACTCTTAAATGACAGATATTGGAGTGCTTCAAGCAGCTATAATGATTGTATCGTTAGTATGATCATGTAGGCAATGGGCATGGAGGGCTTAGTACCTGGTCCATCTCGATAATCCATTTGATAGCAGCTGTTCGAAAGTTAGCATCTGAGTAATGAATAACCAGCTCTTTGATAACAAGATGGCCATCAAGTAATTGTGCTTGCCGAGTGTAGATGTTGAAGCAACTTCAAGTTTTTCATAAGCCAAGTCATGGCGCCATTTGGTGTCCTCAGGTAACATCAACTCGAAGTTGTTCTCAGCAGCCCATTTGCAATATTCAACTAGGTGGTTGGCTTGTTCATGGCAACATAAAGTGGTCAATTTGTTGATGAGTGAAATAGACCTTTTGTGCAGTTTTCTTTGTGTTCATGTTAGTTAGTATAATGGTGGATGATGCAGCATTATACATATGTACAAGCATTACAGTCTCTGTATTTCTTGTTGTTCTTCAGGTATAAAGCAGAAAAAAAGGCTTCAATATCTTGGGTCCGGTCCACTCATGGCTTCTTGGTTGGGGTGTCTAGGTCAATGACCTCCACATCCTTTAGTAAGCTATCAGACCCAGTTTCATCTGGACATAATGGCCCAGCAGTGGATGGTGATTTGGGGGGTACAGCTTGACCTTTGCCTAGCAATGAGCTCGCTAAGTATTAAATATCCAATTACAAGTAGAATTGTTTTACCTTTTGACCTCTTTTTTAGTTGGCTATCTGAATCTAACTCATCTGAGGCAGAAAGGAAGTTGACATTGGCACCCTTGCATTTTCTCTGTTGGGTCACTTGGTCATCATGCAGAGGCTATATGGTGTGCAGAGGCTGTGTGGCTGCCTGAGCTTGCTGATGGGAAGATAACTCAAGGTCAGCAGCATTGTCGGTGCATGTGACCTGGGCCGATGGGGCAGTCATGCATTTTGGGCAGCAAGGCTGTTCAGACTCATCATCAGTAATGCCATTGTTCATTTTGGTAATGACAAAATAAGTGATTTTGAATTTTTGATCAGGGGAATGGGAGAAGTAAGATGAAACCTCAAAATTTCGATTCGACATATCTTTTGTGGATAGGTTTGGCTTGTGCCAGCTAGAAACAGCCACAATAAAGTTATGGCTTCGGGGCTTGGCTTGGCTCAGCTGAAAACTTCCAAAATCCCAAGCTGAGCCAAGAGGCCCCCTAAGCCATAGCTATGACCCAGTTTGGCCGGCCCATGAGGGTCTGGCTGCTAGGGCTTGCTAGCTTCTAGGCCAGGCCAGCAGAACACTACTGCCGACACAGATGCCAATCTGGTGATCGACAAGTGATAAGGTGGGTCCATGTTAGGACCTAGCGCTAATACATATCTTAGATGACCATGATAGATACTTAGACAGTGTTAGAGTCAAGCTCCTCACACTCACTCAAAGAGAGGGAATGCTTTAGAATATCAAAACTAGAGAATATGATACATGACTCGACTACTTATATACTACTAAACATGCATTTAATAATAATCTAGGTCTCTTGTGAAATATAATGTGTGAAAGTGTTAAAAACAAAAGAGTTCTAACATTATCCCCTTTTTAAGGCCAAGTCATCCTTGACTGGTGGAATATCAAACATAGAGTCTGGATACCTGTTGAATCATTTGCAATATTCAAGGAAATTGGGTTGCTCAAATAGAGTAGTGCAGAGTTTTATAGTGGATCGAGGGCATAGAGCAGTTAGGTGTCAACGATGGAATTCCTTAATGACATCAGGAGCATTTTTCAACTCTTTCTCCTTTAACCATGTTTATTTCTCTCTTAGAAAACCCTTCCAGTGTATGAGATATTTGTTACGACAGGCGCAGATAGTGTCAGTCGTGGACTCGATGCGCAACCTAAAGCTGCGAGGCGAAGATGAGGGGCATAGGTCCTGAGCACAATGCACAGAGACTAGTCACTACTCTGCCTAGGCGAGTACAGTGACCTCAAAAACCCTTTCCATACTAACCCCAATGGCAGTGCGTGCAGCGCACTGCCAATCACTGTGGGAATTTAGCTTAGCTTTGGTGGGGATATAAATAGAACATACTCTTGGCTACAACATTGCCCCTTGGATCATGTGATTTCATTCACACACTGCTGAGATATGCCCATTTTAAGACAGCCATGTTATGGAAAGGGT
>JBBPUL010000436.1:0-20578 GCA_038094675.1 Spongispora temasekensis | reverse complement strand
AAACGTTGACTTCAGCGTACGTGTCCATTTCGGTAGTCTCCACAACGGCATCCTCATCCCCGCCTTGGTCCGCGGTCGGAGAAACAGTAACGTGACGGGTGCACAGTTTCGTGAGGAGCTCGCTGGCACCCTTTACATACAATCGATGAAGGCCATCCCTCAACTTCACGACGACGCCCATCGACTTCCGTTCGCTCGAAAAGGGAAACATTTCGATAACATCGGCTGCGTCTCTAACCTCCCTGTGGCCTGGCCATTGAAGTTCTTTGGCAAAATTCAAGAGGGCTATTTCTGTTTTGCTACCAACGAAGGCCGTCTGACCGGTGACAGTGTCCACATCCTCAAAGGCGGTCGTATTGGTTGCGATGGCTTCGTTGAACAGTTTGCGAAGTTGAGGCGTAAGGACGGTATTGATTTGACTCTGGTCGACGGAGAAATCCTCATGATGATCAGAATCTGTACTCTTCCGAGAGCGATGCTCGTCGCCCGCGTTTGTCCTTGACTGATTCTCCTCCAACTGTCGGGCAAACTTGGCATGAATGCCGATGGACCCCGCCACGACACTCATGGTGTTCTGAGTGAGAGTGCCAGTCTTGTCCGTGCAAACAACGGAGGCGTTGGCCATAGTCTCACTTGAACCGAGTACACGCACGAGTAAGTTCTCCTTAGTCATGCGCCGAGTAGCGACTGCGAGTGCAAGCGTCACAGCGAGAGGAAGGCCTTTAGCCAAAGTCAGTGAAACCGACCCACGACAGAATAGTCGACTGGCCTTCTGGGACTGCAATCACCACCAGAGTGACGGATATGATGAGAATTTGAGCAAAAGCCATGCCTTTTTGATTCGCAGTCCTTGCCCCGTTCACAAGTTAGAAACAGCAGAACAAAGAAAAAGAAAAAAAGACCTCGGAGGGGTATTCGTCCCCAACTGGAGAAAGAACCGTATCATAAGAGCACTAAACAGGACTGTGCCTGCTGTAATCCCGACCTTTGCAATCAGTTCTGCGACAGTATTCAACTTGACTTGCAACGGAGTATTTTCAGGATCGGTACGCAAGGCTAGTATTGAGTCAGACACGTCGAAAGCTAGGGAGCAAAATTCCACTCACCCATCATGATCCGCCCATGGAAGCTCCTCGTTCCAACGGCGACGACGACATACTGTCCAACACCTTCGAGCACCTTACAACCGCTGATGATGAAACAATCCACATGTGCGGAGCTAGGCATTGGCTGCCCAGTGATAGCGCTATCATTTCCAAGGCGTGCGTTGTCTCGTGCGTTCTTGAGTGTCAGGCAAGTCGAATAGGGTACCTTTTTGACGGCATCTGCCTCGCCAGTGGCCGCAGATTCGTCGCACTTGACATTGTGCCCAGAAATAAAGATTCCATCACAGGGAATCACCTCGCCGGGTTCCAACAATGCAATATCGCCGACCACGACATCCTAGGCGGCCTCGCATCATAATCGGAAGCTGCATCAACATACGGGCGACATACTTTGACATCTACAAGATGTTCCTTGCCATCACGAATGACTTTGACGGTGCGCTGATCCTTTTTATGATTGAGTACTTCGAACTGGTGTTCCTTTTTCCAATCGCTCAGCGAGCCGGCGAGGACCTAGGTTGCAGTGAAGAAAACGGGACGGAATCGCAAAGGCAACGCACGATGATGAAGATTGCAATGATGATCGCGACACCCTCAACCCAGTCAACGGGTGGCTTACCAGCAGGAAGTGGCATCCCGAAATCTTGAAATAGTCCAAGCGCCAGCGACACCACGGCAGCAACGGACAATAAAATCTGGGGATGGAGATGAAGAAATAGGCGACGCAAAGAGAACAAGATCGACATACAAGGACCTTGTCCTTGAGTGCAAGCCACATGAGGCCGAGGAGGGATGTCAATTGACGCTGGGGCAGGATATTTTCACCATACACCGCTTTCCGGTCCGCGAGGGAGGCAAAGCGAGGGCTGGTTTTGCTGTGGACATCCTCACTGCCCGCGGTGGGGGATGAATAGGGCTGGGAGCCATCCGATGGGGTCGCCAGGACCTGGTGATCGTGTCTTTGAGCAGCGCGTTCCCCTGCACCCGGCTTGGTGCCAGAGGGACCACCGCGACCATTGATGAGTAATCCACGGGTAGGGTGAGTGCCAAGGCCGTCGAGAATACTGGAAATGCCACCGAAGTTTTGAAGGGCGTCAAAGTCCTTTGGGTCCAAAAGACCGGCGAGTTGATATGGATCATGCATGAATGGCGCAAGATCAAACAGGGGTTCCTGCAGAACGCTAGGACATTGATGTTGGGATTGATCTGGCGGTTGGGGAATATCAGTGGAAAAGGGAGGGTTGAGGCAAAACCTGGTGGAGTCGTTGGAGATTGAAACGATGGTGGGAAGAGAGGATTCAGGGGAACGAGACAGGTCGCGAGAGCCGTGAAATTGGATGGAAGGGGGTCTGCTCGGGTGGGGCAAACGGTAGACCTCGTCACTCGCAGACATGTTTGAGGACAGTGGGGCAAGAGAGATACCAGGAGGCTATACGTTTTGGATATCTCGATTTGATTCATATCGAGATTCTGGAAAAAAAAAAAAAGGCTTGGCCAAGCTTCGAATTGAACCTTCAGCTGTATCGGAAGCTGACATCAAGAAAATTCATTTTCTTTTCTTTTTTTCTCGTCGAACTGAAACTTTTGAAACGAGTACAGTATCGCCAGGACTGGACAGCGGGACAGGATGCAATAACGAGATGCCTAAAAAGGAAAATCCGTCTCAATTCGATACTCACATGCTGGCAGATCATGCTGTTGTTCTGGACATGCCAACAGACGCACGGCCAGTGACTGCCTTTGAACTGGAAGAGCCTGAAAGCAAACGAGGGTTCTTCACCGCATTGACAGTGGACATTCCTGACGCGCACAAAGCTCAGCAAACCAATATTCCACGCCCCCCGCCGCTGTGGAAAACTCTCGAGTTTTTCGTCTACTATCTGGTTGTCGTGGTGGCCCTTCCTTTCATGGTCTGGCTGCCGATTAGCCTCAGTTCACGTACGTCACAGCGGCATCTGATATTCATCCTCATCCGCAACGGTGCTTGTAGCCACACGCCCAAATTATGCACTCTTCCAGCGAAAATTAAGTCCTGGCTGGTTATTTGGTCGTCCAGTTGTAAGTACCTTTATTGACCGAGACAGAAAAGTGCGAGACTGACCGCAAAGTTCTCATTATAAGGACAATAGTGATGCTCAGTACCGCGCATTTCGAAACAATGTACCTGCACTTTCTGTGCTGGTTCTCGTTTACGTCGCCTTGAAATCCATCTACACTCGCTCAATATCAAGAACACCGACCGATAGAACCTTTCTAATCCCATTTAATGCCTTGTTTGCCATATTATACCTCGTCGGATTGCATGGTGCAAGCACTTTAAAAATATTTATCATTTTAACTACCAATTACTGCATCGCAAAAGTCTTCGCGGGATCACGCGCTGGTCCAGTTATTACTTGGGTTTTCAACATTCTTGTTCTGTTTGCCAACGAGCGGAACGATGGATATCTATTTGCCACCCTTCATCCTAGCTTGGCATGGTTGGTGAGTAAGCCTTCCTCTTACTTTGTGCCACTTCATCTTGCTTGTCATTAGGATGCATTCAAAGGACTATATCCTCGCTGGCATATCAGTTTCAACATCACAATGTTAAGGCTGGTTTCATTTAACATGGACTATTACTGGGCATGTTCGCTACCTCAACGACCCGAGGTTCGTTTTGCAATGTCAGCCTAAATAAATTTTTACCATTTATCACAGCCCGAGTCAGAATTCACCGAAAAACAACGGAGTTCTGTCCCTCATTCTTTCGAACACTACTCCTATGCAAATTACCTTGCCTACGTGCTATTCCCTCCACTATATATTGCCGGTCCTATCATCTCGTTCAACAACTTCATGTGGCAGGTACTGTCATCCTTTCGGTCCTAACTAATCTATTTCGTTGAACTGTGTTTAGCTTCGTCGGCCAGTTGATATCGGTCGGGGAGCTGTCATAAGTTACCTGACACGATTTCTCGTCAACCTTTTGACCATGGAATTCATCCTTCACTACATGTATGTTGTTGCCATCAAGGATACAAATGCTTGGAAGGGTAATACACCCTTGGAGTTGAGTATGATTGGCTTTTGGAATCTTATAATTGTCTGGCTGAAGGTAAGTCCCGATGCAGTCGAGTCGACATGCATACATTGATTCTGGAATTATTTTAGCTTCTTCTCCCTTGGCGGTTCTTCCGACTCTGGTCGTTGATCAGCGGGATCGATCCACCTGAGAACATGGTCCGGTGTATGGCAAACAACTACTCCACCTTGGGCTTTTGGCGAAGTTGGCACCGTTCATACAATCTCTGGATCGTACGGTATTAGCTTCCTTTGTTCTGAACCAGCATTCACTTACGTGCCTCAGTTATATTTACGTGCCCCTTGGGGGAACGGAAAATGTAGCAGTCACCACTGTTCTCATATTCACATTCGTGGCTTTGTGGCATGATTTATCTTTCCGCTTGCTTGCATGGGGATGGCTCGTCAGCATTTTTATACTTCCAGAGCTACTCGCTACGAGGTTACTCCCTCTGTCCAAGGTTTGTTTCCATCTCTTAAAAGACTCCAATGTTCATCCTGTTTACGCGATCAGTATGGTCGTCATCTCTGGTACCGCCACGTCTGCGCTTGTGGAGGTGTACTCAACGTCTTAACGATGATTACCGCAAACCTTGTTGGCTTTGTCATTGGGACCGACGGAATCATCTATATGGTTGACCAAATCATGGGCAGTTTCGAAGGTGACGTCATTTGCGTGGCCTTTCCAAACGGTTTCTAATCCAATACTCCTTTGCTCGCGCTACGACGTCGCATGGGAATCTCGTATCATTCCAACTTGGTATTCCACAAAGGGCTTCGATTTTTGGTCTGCGCCTGTGGCTGTTTGTTTGTGGGAGTACAGTTGATGTTCGAGTATCGGTACGTCGACCGCATTGTCTTTTATTCTGGAGGGTGAATGTCTAACACAACTCTAGGGAGGAAGAAATGCGTCAAGGGATATTCCGCAAGTGTTGAGGAGGTTATGTGCAAACGCTAATATCCTTGTCCGTCCATATACAGGATACTGAATGGTTCTTTGAAACCATCTGAAAGACCAAAATTAGGTCCCATACAGTGATCAGGTCGGGTCCCTTGGGAAACCCTCGCCAGGTTACATTGGCCTAAGAATGATACTATACAGCATCCCACCGTTCATCAGAGCAACTTCTGATCATACCACTCATGTTCGAGCAGGACTGCCTCCTTGATCGTTCCCGCGAGTCGCCATCCATGGCCCTCCCCCTCGAATAGTCGATACTTCACCTTATCTCCACCACCGTGCGCGATGATCGTGTTCACGATCTTCTCAGCCTGTTCCGGAAGCACGATCTTGTCTTTCGCCCCCTGCAGCACCAACAGCGGCGTCACCACTCTGTCCGCATGATTCACCGGACTGCGAGCCGCGTACACCTCCGGAACCTCCTGCGGCGTTCCGCCCAACAGCTTGTCCATGTACCGCAACTCGAATTTGTGCGTGAACTTGGACAGTGAGACAAGATCGGAAACACCAAATGAAGAGGTGGCCGCTCGGAAGTACGATGGGTCGGGCGCGATCGAGACCGACGCTAGCGTTGTGAACCCGCCAGCAGACCCACCTCGGACGGCAACGCGGGCGCCATCGATGAGTGAATAAGGAGCAGCCGCCAGAAGCTTGGGGGCGTCCTGACAGTCCTGGACGTCCACGAGGCCCCAGTTCCCAGCCAAACGGGATCTGGAATAGTTTAAGAAAGTATCACCAGGCGAGGAAGGTCAACCCTCACATGTATTCTCGGCCATACCCTGCTGAGCCTCCATAGTTCACGTCCAACCTTTCGATATGGCCTCAGCTCCTGAGAGTGTACCATGGTCTGTCGTGTCATGCTCACCATGCATAGCCGCGACTCGTGTAATACAGCTTTTCCCAGTTGAGAACTTGCGATACCATACCAGTTGGACCACCGTGTGCATACACAATGCAAGGAGGCTTTTCACCGGAGATGTTCGACCCAGAATACCTGGGATTCTTGGGCCCATAATACACCACATAGAGTGGTTTCCCATCCCTGTACAGCGTGATCGGTTGGGGAGGGGTAATATAAGCTTCATTGCCCGTTACATTGTGAATTGCGCTCGACTTGAGGACTTGGTATGATGGTATGAACGACGCCCCAGAGAACGTGCACAGATAAACGCCCCCCGGGGCATCGCTTTTTTTTGCATTGAAGACAATGGACGCTCCCCCTCTTTGATTCACGTGGTCTGCAACGGAAAAGGGAAAATCATGGATCTCCACGATGCGCTTCTTATCGTCAGATAGGCTGACGATGTACAATACATTTCGTCCATCGCGGAACGCGGTGAATACGGCAAACTTGTCGTCCCCACCTCTTGGATCTTCCAGCACCGCGTAGGGGGCATTTCCAAGAGTCCACGCAGGGGCACCAAAGTCCTCTTGGATAGGCTCTGGAATGGCGAGCACAGCAGAGCTGGTGAGGGTGGAGTAGACGAACGGGTTCTGGAATCCGTTCACTTCGTCCGAGGTGAATGCCAACGTCACGTCGTTCGCCCACGTCGGGTAATTCACTGACTTGGTGAGCAACTCGCCTCCAACACGCGTCTTGTTGATCACGACAAGGGTGTCTTCTTGAACGAGCACATCAGCGATATTGATCAACGAGCCTTCCCATGGCATATCAGGATGGTACCATTCCTGCCATGCGATCTTAGTGCCTGACGGATTGAATACGGGTGCCGCGTAGAAATCGGCACCCATGACGAGGGGAAACACAGCTCTCCGGGCTGTGTTGATGACTGCGAGCGTCGTGACGACCGTTTGTGGTGTGTCCACCGTGTGGTCTTCGAGGATCGATACGATGAGATCCTGGCGCACCGGGTGAACTGCAAAATTGGCATATCGATAGCTTGGGTTCACTAGGTGTTCCGGAGTGCATCAGGGGGGACCAAAAACAAGACTCTGGACAAGGGTGACTCGCCTGGTGTAACCAGCTCCGGCGTCTTCGTCGTATCCTTGATTGAGTATACGCGGTTGTCGACGACGTTGGAAAAGTAAACTGTGCCACCATACGCAATCGCCGCGGCGCCACCGTACTCCTGGACACCTGTACGGGCACTGTAGGGTGACGGGATAACATCTTGCTCTGCGAGCGTGTCTACGATCACATAGCGGGCCTTGTCTTCTGGGCGAACTTCAACGTGATATATCCTGTCCGTCTTGGGGTCGACGAAGATATCAGCAAAGGAGATATTCTGCAATATCGTCACGCCGTGGTCTGATTCGATCAGTAATGGAACCCACGCCTTGGACGATGGACTCTGGAGTTATGGTAGATTCCCATTTTCCGTAGGGTGCAGTTTGCGACATATTTGCGGGAAAGCAGAGATATCTGTGTTCACATCGCCTTGATGATGATCACATGCAGTGAATGCCATCGCGGAGTACAAACAAATGGATGTCTTTAAATAATGACACTACATACGAGCCCACGACTGACACGATGATAAGTGGAAGGATAAGTGAACCCTGTGAGACGACTTACCACATCCTCATCAGCTGGTTGAACTTGTGCTGGGCCGTTTGAAAAGCTCGTCCAACAGCATCGCAACCTTTTGCTGTGCCTCGATCTTTTCCTTCTGCACATGCTTGAGCTCTACGTCCCGCCGATGCGCAATCTGTGCCTCGTCCGACAGAAGTAAAAGCAGCTTGAGAGAGTGCGTAATGGAGAGCAACGAGTTTGCCGCTTTGACCTGTGGCCAGCGGTCGCAAGCCTAGTCACCGAACGAAAACAGAAAGGCGAACTACCATTGACTCTGCGCGCGACTCCGCCTGAAAGGACTCTTGGGCGATGCGAAACTTATCCTTGTCGCTGATCTGTCGACGTGAGGTCTGGAACTGACGACATGCAGACGAGTAGGAACGCACGGAGGCAAGACTAACGATGTCGACCATTCCGTCCACGAGCACTTCTATCTCTGCATCCAACTTTTTGTTCCATTCTTCCTCGATATTGTCGAGATATTCGTCCGAGTTTTGGTCGACGAGCGCATTGACCGCGCTCCGTTGGTGGAGTGTCGCTGTCGGAAGAGCAGACGGGCGGGAAACATCCGTTTGGGGTGGGTCAGACATACGACGAATGTAGTAGGACACAATCAACCATGGCACAGTAAGTACATATGTCCCAACTTCAATGCCATTCTCAATGCTGCCGCAATCAGGCCCAAGGCCGCAGTATTTGGACATATTCCTGGCATCCCCGTCGGCACAAAGGTATGTGTGCCCCATCTCACTTCCCATTCTTTGCCATGGTGAGCTACTGGAGGCCCGAGTCCATGGCGAGCGTCAGGCGTGCATGTACGGATACTCCAGCCCAAACGGAGCCGCATTCTCAATTTGTCTTTCCGGTGGGTACGAAGACGACAAAGACATGGGCAGGAAAATGTACGTTGCTTATCTTTGGGTGTGTTCCATCGATATTGCAGTATTTACGTTGGCTCAGGTGCGCTTCCCAGAGTTCGTGACTAAATGGTTTTCAGGTGGAAGGAATGCAGACGGGGTGAGCCCTTGCGTAAATAGGCCGACAGACATCTTTTAACAATCCCTGTGGACAGCGGCAAATTGCAGACCGATCGTTTGATGATCCTCCGAATAAATCTCTGTTGGTAAGTTTTCAAACTAAATACAACTTATTTATACTTGACCTTTCTTCAGATTTCCGCAGAGACAAAGCGACCAATAAGGGTTATACGAGGTACTGACGATAACAATCATTACTCCCCTTCCTCAGGGTAAGACATGCATCGATCAGATGTGATTGCATAGGTCTTTTACGTCGATTCTAGGTACAGATACGATGGTCTTTACGTCGTTGATTCGGTGCGCCACATCCTTGCGTCAAGATGTTATATTGTCAAAGTTTCCTCAGACTGAGATGGGGCTTGGAAAAAATAAGTTCAACATGTGTTGTCACGGTGTTTTAGCGCATTGGCTCATTAAATAGAGACTTGAAGAGGAGGGCCAAGAAGACCCTATTCCCACCCGACGTCTCCTCACCACGAAGAAACTCGCCAAGATGTTCGGGCATGCAAGAAAACAGTGAAGTGTGTTACCCCACACGATATGTGTACCTTACTAAACTTGAAACACGATTGGCACACGCGCTAAGTTATTCCTGGGCTATTTTCCGGTTGGCGCACGTACACCCCTGAGTCATTGACTGTGCTCTCTCACACACATATCGATCGTATCGTTCGGCCGAAGTAAGGTGCAGGTGACAATTGAATTGTCCTTGGCCACAAGATGCACACCCAAAGGGTTTAGTCGCTACATAAATAAAGATAGGGTCGTCGGTGATCTAGCCGCTGCACGATATTGTGTGACCGACGGACCTGACTGGTCAATGGAATCTATTTAAGATGATGAAGCGTGTAGAGATTCCACTACGTCCCATGACAAGTAACTCGGGAGAAGGTAAATTGGCGGGGGTCGCCGCATCTCCTCATGCTTTTAACGATGGGGTGAATGGACATAAACAAAAGGAAGTGAAGTACCTCCCTGCAGAGTATTACAGTCGCTTCTTCTCCGAGATCGCCATCAACCTCAAGCTGAACGCAAGTGAGTTTACCAACATCGACAGAGATCGCATTACCTCTGAAAAATAACCCTCTGTCATTCTAGTCCGAGCCCTATTTCCCTTGGATGGCACTGCTGGGATGTTATCCTTGTTTGCAGGAAAACCAGATGAAAATGTGTTCCCATTCACTTCCATCTCATTTACTGCTACTTCTCCAAAAGACCCGTCGAAAGAGACCGCAGCCACGTTAGCCTCGTCAACGCTTAAAAACGCCATGCAGTATACGCCCACAGACGGTTTGCCAAAAATGAAAGAATGGGTCATGGGGCTTCAGGAACGTTTACACAAACGGAACCAGGGTGAAGGATGGGCCGTGACAGTGGGAGTTGGATCACAAGATCTACTGTATAAGGTGGGCGTTACACTTGACTTGGAAGAGAGAGGACAGAATAGATATAGTTTACAGGTTGTTAGGGCGCTGATAAATTATGGGGATTCAATCTTGATCGAGAGTCCTGGATATCCGTAGGTGAAACTCGGAACCGAATAAGGAACTGCATACTTACCAATGTCGGTTCTGGCCACATCAAACATAGCGGGATTGTACCCGTCCTCGCAAGTTTGCAATGTGAACAAATTGGTAAGTCGAGATACAACTTACATAGTTGGCAGGGCACTGCTTGACGAAAAACCCTGCGACAACAGAGGTAGAGACGGATCCGATGGGACTAAATCCTGCGTCAATAAAGCAAATCCTCGAAAACTGGCCTGTAGGAAAGCTAAAGCCAAAGCTGCTGTACACGGTGCCCGTGAGCTAGGGTCTTTTAGATGGTTATGTCATGGTCCAACATCACATTTCAGTATGGCGGCAATCCTAGTGGTACGACGACGGCAACACAGAGGCGTAGGGAGATCCTTGCTTTGGCTCGGCAACATGATTTCCTCATCCTGGAGGGTGCGTAGGATTTATTCTCTATCGAGACGCGACGAGTTTGATCACGCTTCCAGATGACCCATACTATTGGCTGTATTATAGCAACAGCGAGCGCCCGCCGTCTTACTTCCAGCTCGAGCTCGAACTGCCGGAAGTTGGCAGAGTAGTCCGCTTTGACAGTTTTTCCAAGGTTATATCGGCAGGAATGCGGTTTGGTTGGGCATCGGCCCCCATGGCCATCACCAACCTTATCAATATTCAGGTGGATCCTAATTGCTGGGAATTAGCAATTTGACTGAATGAAAGCGGAATGGACAGACCGGCTCGTCAAATCTGCAACCTTCATCCTTGATACAAGAAATGATGTTCGCCCTCGTCGAGCGATGGGGCTATGATGGCTTCCTTGCGTTTACGCGGACCGTGTCGAACTCCTACAGAGCCAAACGGGACATGTTCGAAAAGGCATTGAAGGAGCATCTGGGGGATGTGGCAGAATGGACCACACCGGAATCTGGAATGTTCTTCTGGTACGTTTGCACATTCCATAAGAAAGTTGAGCGTCTTGAGGATAGGCTTGAAACAGGGTAAAAGTTCTTCTGGACCACGATGGTGATGGAGAATACGATACGGGGAAATTGGTGGCCAGAGGGATTCAGCATGGAATTTTGGTGCTCCCTGGAACATGCTGCCTCCCGAACGGGCAGAAGTCTAGATACATACGACTCTCATTTTCGTTGCTTCCAGAGGAGAAGGTGCATGAAGCACTGAAGAGGTTGAGAGCCATGATCATGAGCGAAAGAAAAGAATGTGAGTGACAGTACACAGACCGTGAAAACTTGACGAACAAATATTAGGGAGATCGGCGACTTGGAGGAACCAAGATTTGTCAAAGTTGTGATCAACATGATGTAGAATAGGACTAGAGCCTTAGCTTTACAATAAGTCATGCCAAGTTGAAGTTATGCGGCTGCACTCGTTCGTCCCCGTCATCTCAGGTGACCTCGTCGTGGCTCTCGAAGCCTGTGGAATCCGAACGGACATCAACCTTTTATTCTCTGGCACTCCTATCGACATCCTCAAGAGACTCCCTCCCGGTGCTGCAGTCAGCCTCGCGGATCTCAAAACAGCCATTGCATTGGTCACCGAGAACGCGTCGGCTTGCGGCATTCGAGGCGATGTGTTGTACGAGGAAGAGCTGCAAAAGCGAGACGACCATGACATAGACGACCTCACTTGCGGTGTCAATGAGCTCGACGCATTGGTCAACGGTTTCGGAGATGGTCGCGTTTTCGAGATCTCTGGGGATAGAGAATCTGGTAAAACGGTACGAGGGACGCGCGAATCTGTCGTTTCCATCACGATGGCTCAAGTACAAGGTCGGCAGTTGCTTGTGTCGCAGATTGCTCTACGCTTGCTCGCAGCGAACAGGAATGCGTCGGTCCTGTGGATGGATACTGCAGGCGACTTTTCTGTAGAACGAACACACCGAATGGCTCAACAGCTATGCGGAGAGGTGACCGTCCTCGTTCAATCAATATCAATAGACTGAGTGCACGAAGGACTCTTCCACAGTGCTGGAGCGACTGCAAGTCTCGATGGTGATCAACATCGAGACTGCGCACATTCTTCTCGGGGACCTTGAGTCATCTCTCACTGTAGGTATGTACGATTTGCTCCAGATACAGATGACTCAAAGATATCAGGCCAATTATACCTTGATGGACTCTAGAGTTCGTCTGGTTATCATTGATTCGCTCACTCTACTTCTGGCACCCTCTCTGTCCGCTGTATCATCCCAAGGACACGCAATCATGACTACTTTTATGCAACATCTTCGCAGAATGGCCCGATCGTATTATTTGACATTTCTTGTGAGTGTCCGTACATCTTGTCCGGCATGGTCTGACATATCGAAGGTCGTCAACAACACATCTGCTTCCCCTCCCCACAATCCCATGTCTGTCTTCCGGCCGGCTACTAGGAAACCAGCTTTGGGCCCTTCGTTTACCTTCCTTACGGACTGCACCGTATGGCTTGCCAGGCACAGGGACACGACGGATGTCGAAGCAGGATCCTCGGCCCATATTGCCGAGATCATCAAATCACGGACAACAGTGAGTTTTTTTATTGGTTGCTCTTTTTCCTTTTCACCCGAACACAATCTAGCATGCGGGAACGTGGTGTATGTTCAAGATTCATAACGGTGTTCTAGTCTCGGCGACATGAACATAGGAATTGGTTCTCTGCTTAGCTACAACCTACAATCGCTTACCGTCTACCGCTACTTCTGGGTGTATGTCAGATATCTGAATGGTATCGCGTCCGCATTCGTTAGAGTCAAGATGATGGACTGTGATAAGTTACAGGTACGTCATAAATAGGCTAGTGGAAGGTAGTCGTCCAGTAATGGGACCACTCTGACACGCAGAAAGAGCCATCGACGAATTCAAGTGATACAAATGATAGGCAAGCCTTCCAAATCGAAGTGATAGACGTTAATTGTCGCCGAAGCTAACAAGTATTTAATACGGTGCATCGAGCAAAGGCGAAACATTGATCATGAGCTCACCGGTCCGGCATGATGAGGGGTGCAAGCAAACTCCACATGTAAATGAGCATGCACACCCAGCTACTGACGATGCGCATCCACATGGCTATCTCGGACCGGCCAATGTAGACGATCTCTTCCGACTCAGCACCACCCTGCTCGGTTGACACCACATTCCTGAACAAATACGGGACATCAGAACAAGCACACTTGAGCAGAGTAGTGACTGACCAGTCTGTGAGTAGCATGGCAACATACATTGTCCCCAGGGCAAAGATAACATGGAACCAAGAATACTGTAGGGCAATGCTTGGCGGTGCAATGACACGACAAGAAACCAGGCTTACATTGTAACGAGTACCAGAGCGTTCATCGTCCTTGGACTCTCCAACATCGTCGTCTTCGTCTTCCTCGTTCTCGTACAAGGCCGACTCGGGAATAGCGCTGGAAATTGGGAATCAAACAAGCGTCTACGTGTAATCGGAAGTTGATGATATACCCTGCTTGTACCGCAGCCAGTAATGCTTGATACCTAGGAGATTCTGTGCGTTCTGGCTGCGTGGTCACTACTCCCATCTCGGATTGCGCGCCGTCGTCGATGGGTAGCTGAATGGCACCGCCTTTCTTTCCGCTGCCCACTAGCGCCCGGCTCTGTGTGGCTGCCCGACTAGTGGAATAGGCAATCGCAAGGAACGTAAAGACAGCGCCAAGAACGACTGCAGTCGTCCCGGTTGTACTTGACCGGGTGAGCGGGTTACAAGATTCGTGTGCACGATTGGCCACAGCGGACGTGACGAGATAAGTACAATAGGCCGCCACCATGCCAGATTGAGCGAGACCAGACCTTGAGTTCGCTTCTTGCACGGCTGGGTAGATGGACATGACCGTGCTGACGATGCAGAGGGCGAGATTGAAGGATATGAAGAAGCGATTGAGGGTGCACCCAGAGCCTGCAAAGTACCCGTAGAGAACGCCCGTGAGAGTGATGGTCGTGATATACATCACAGCGGTAGAGCCGATGAGGACCCATTGCCAAAATGTCGACTCGGATTTTTCCCAGTTTTCTAGGCATGTTTCTGACCACGAGTGGGCAAAGTCGACCAGGAGAACGAGACCGAGAAGAATAAAGATCGTTGCGCCAATGAGAGCGATGTAGTCCCCCCAGAAGATGAAAAAGGCGTTTGGGATGAAAAAGGTAACGATGACCAACAAGAGCCAGAGCAAAACCTTGGGACCCCACCAGCTTGTGGGTATGAGTAGATGAGTAGCGAACAAACGAGGTCACATTACCCGTTCTGTATCGCCGCGCGTTTATCCCTGGATTCCGTGACACCGGCAAGGGATAGACTGAGGAGGGAATGGAAGAGGAACAACGCGAAGCAGACACGGTGAACCTTGAGAGTGTATGAAGACGAGGCTGACCGGGGCGGGGACAAGGAAAACGCACTGCGAGTACACCGTAACACTTGCCTTCCTCGCAGTCCATCTTGATGTAGTCGTAGCTCCACTGCTCGATCTTGCGTATGGCGAAAGGTGTCTTCATGAGCCATGCCAGAAGGGAATTGAGTATGAATATAATCTAACGGCAAAGTCGTGTATGATTGGGACGAAACAGCCGAGGAAACGGTACAGATACTTGCCGCAAACCCAATTCTAGTGGCAATAGACGAGTTGCAATTGCACGACTTGCAGAACATGGAAGCTGTGAAGCCGAGTGAGTGCGACACTCATCGTTGCCGTAGTGGACCAACCTGCAGTGCTCGTAAAGCAAAATGCGAGCCCGCCAAGGCATGAGGTGGCTATCGTCCCCAAGGGACCGGCGAGCGGGAGGGAGAACAAGATGCCCATGGCAGTCGCAATATACGCAGCAATTCCCAAAAAGGTACACATACACTGTACATACTTACTACTACAAATGTCTAACAGTTCGGTAGATGACCTGATTCCTTCGCGTTTTCCGCTTCAGGTTGCTCGCTGACCGCGGCGATGTCCCCCGCCTCAGATGCGGTGAGCGTAATGTCGTCCTCAGCCTCCTCCTGTATGTCCTCCGGCCGCATTTCTTCTTCCTCATGTACAGCGTCGGGGCTGTTCCAGATAGGCGGGGGAGCAAGAACCCTCACCAGCTTGTTCCTTCTCTCATCCCATCTGTATCTCGGCAAAACAGCAAGATCGTATGAAACCCGCTGTCGCTGAGGAGGGGGAAGAGGCTCTTCAACCTTGACGTCTTGCTCTGTCCTATTGGTGTCGCCCTGAGTGGACGTCTCGGACACTCGTTGCACTCCTTCAAACGCTCCTCCAGTGGCTGGGCCAAGTGAGGCAGGAAATGAATTGAGCGTGTCATACCCCACGTCAATATCAGTGGTGGCCGGGCCACAGTAAGGAGAGGCCAGTCTCTTTCTGTACCTTCTCTTCGAGGTAGAAATCGTAATGGGTCGCACGGGAATCGGGGGCTGACCAGGAAGGCGCTAGAGATGACGTATCAACTAGGTGTGTGAGCAGTGGACGGGTAATGTAGTACCTCTAATCGACAACGGCAAATTGCCTTTCCATTTTGTCCAATAGCTGACCAGCACTGAAAGCGAAGTTGAGTATCAGATCCAAGGTTCATCGAACAAGCCCACCGCAGCGACTCGATACAGTCCATCATAACGATACCCCACAAGGGGTGCGAAGCGCGACATGGACTTCCATGAACGAATTACTCGCACGGGGTTTCCGGTTTGAAGTGATATCTGGAAGAGGTGAGTAAATTGTGCAGAATGACGACCATCTTCCTCACTATCAATGCTTTGTTTCGCGTGTTGTCCCAGGATTGGTCCGATATCTGGGGACCAAAACGGAGCTAAGAGACTTGCGTCAGGTGCAATTCAACAGGCTCCGCTAGCATTGTCACGTACGCGCTTCGGAGGTGAGGCATCGGACCATTTCT
The DNA here is from genome assembly GCA_038094675.1 of Spongispora temasekensis. Classification (NCBI taxonomy): domain Eukaryota; kingdom Fungi; phylum Basidiomycota; class Agaricomycetes; order Boletales; family Boletaceae; genus Spongispora; species Spongispora temasekensis. The sequence goes on along the minus strand of JBBPUL010000436.1, from coordinate 4,470 downwards.
TCCTCCCACCCTCGCCAGTGTATATGCTGTAGATGATCAGATACGGGGAGTCAATCACTAGAGAAATTCTACGCACATCACATCACCCCCGTCTTCGTTATCCTGGTACATGTTGGATACGACGACAGAAAAGGCGCCGTCATTGGCATTTCCAAATATACCAGCCATGGGAGAACGGTGAACAGCAGCATCCGCGCATTCTAGCCTGTAGATGTGGTGGCGTTGAGTGACGGATGCAGACGCTATGTGGCGCTTACCGTGAGTTCCATCCAGTGAAGATTTGGACACCAGGAATGTCCCCAATGGTTTTGCTGTCGAGGTATATATGTCAGAGACCGACTGCATGGGACGGGAGAGAGACTGACGACAAGGCACGAAGGAATGATTTGCGTTCTAGCTGTTGAGCTCGGACCTGGTTGAGCAGCAGAGTGCTTGTATCTTGTGGAGCGGTGGTGGATGATGAGGGAGGAGGGGGCTGGGGGGGAGATTCCATGGCGGTGGTCACGGGGTAAGATGCATATCAGCGTGGCATCGCCTCAAGGAAGCCTCGTGCGCCGACGCACACGTCTGCGATTTTCCAGAAAGGGGAATCCCGCCCCCTTATACCTGGATCGCAATCGGTCGACCATCGTCACTAACGACTGAGAAGATGAGTGCTCCATTGATGGAGCTAGAGAGCAACTCTCACCTATCCTGGATGTATCATAAGTGACTTTTCATCTTGGCAGCTCAACGGAGGTTCTGGAACAGGCTAGATCCCTGCTGACTAGCTCTGACCTCTTCTCAGAAATCTATCGAGGAACTCGGATGTAGTACCACCCCATCGCTCGATGTAAATGTCAAGCCTATTGATCGTGCGCCGCATCGCTCATGGCAGACATTTCAGAAAATGCCAGGGGAGTTGCAAATTGCAATAATGAGTCACGTGCTGCAAAACGGCTATGAGAAGCTTGGCCATGGTTGATCCATTTACTGAAACACCGCAACCACAGCAATAAAGGCGGGAGCTCCCGTACGCAAGTTTCAACAGTCCATTTGCCAGCCATCCACCCCGACCCCACCAACATCCTCGGTTCCGTCGTCCGTGAAAAATGCTGAGGAACTACATTTGGCGTCAGAGGATCAAGTTCGAGGCCACCCTTGCATTTTCCATGTTGGAGCCTTGGGAAAAGCTTCTTTCCAGTAAGTGGTATTCCTAACAACAGGAAATTTCCCACTTGTGAGAACGGCTGAATTCATACGCGATGGCTTACGGATCATTCGCAGTGCTGGTTTTCACGTTTTTCGCGCTTCTCCTTATATCTGGGCTATACCAATACTTGCCGGAACACGTTTCCATCATGCGCCAGCGTGCGACATATTACCTTTGGGGTCAGGATGGCGATGATCGGCTATTGCGATTTTTCGTGGACTCTTCGCCACGCTGAACGAGCTGTGACATTATCGTGAGTCTTGTACGATTCGTTCGAGAGAGGATGACCGTGAATAAACGAGCGACTATTAGATAATATTGCAGCACTCAAACTCCGGAGACACACATCTGACTCTTACAGCATAATACCTTTTGTTTAGTACAGTATACGGACACACTGACTTCGATCGATATCTTTTTCTACATGTCACATCACATGACCACATATCAATTTTTGATTATGAAATCACTCTAATTCCAAGCACTCACTCAAACTACCCAACGTTCTCCTCCTAGTAGACTCTCTCTTCGGCATGATGGGGCGTGACTCCAGCCGCATACGAAACTACATCTGGAGACGCAAGCTCGTAATTGAGACCACCTTCGCCATCAATGCCTTGGAGCCTTGGGAAAAACTCATCTTCTGTGCGCACTCTACGTTCCATTGCGTTGACTACCCCCCATTTATCCCCGTCCTGCGTCCGTAGTCTCGGTGCTATCGCTCTTGGCCTTTCTCCTCTTCAGAGGCATATGCCTCATCCTCCCCTCTCAGCTGTCTGTGCTACAACAACGAGCATCGTATTACTTGTGGGGCCACGACGATCTCGACGGCCCCCTGAGACACTGGGTTGCACCTCCACCTGTAAAGGACATGTAGTCTTCCTTTTCTTCCCTCTTCTTCGGCATTTGTACGGCCCGAGGAAGTGAGTTCAACATCCTGTTCTCCCCCATGTTCCCCTCATTGATACCTTTGCAGAGCACCCAGCTCTAGATAGTTTCGGGGAGGGTTCTTGTTGTTCTTTTATGACGACATTGTATCATCTCTGCAGTGGCTCACGTCGTACGATCCTTTCTCTTTTTCTTCCCCACGCTCTGGATGTCTATATAATTATTCCCTGGACCTGATTGGCCATCCTTCACGGCCTCACTTTATTACGCACCCTATAGGTTTTGACGTGGGCACGAAAGAATGTACATAGACGCAATAATACGCATCTTCCAAGTGTGACTTGCCATTTGATGCGCCGTCCCCTAAAATAGACGCAACATCAAGTGTACCGCATTTGGCTGGCATCCCTTCTTCAATGCTTCCAGCATGTGTTTAGTGACTGTGATTAAGCCTGCTAGTAACCACGTGTTTAAACTACAATGTACCTTGTATTTATTTTAGGAAATTAATATAATTGAAATAAATGCGATAATGCGTGGACAACAAGGCGATCCCTGGCTGGGAGACAAACAGTCACCGAGCTTATGATAAGATATAAAATATATGCGACGAACGTAAAAACTTGTTCCATCTAGTGTATCCGTGTAGCCGTAAAAACGATGCGCAGGGAACAAGCCCCACATGACAACCGCATCGTCATGAAAAAGTGAGGTCATACGACAATCATTCATGGTAGACTTGTGAGGATGTATACCAAAAGCGTGAACGCCGCGCAGCGGGCCCATCAGACAGGTGGCGGCGAAGGCCGCATGCGACTCTGCCCACCCCATTTCAAGAAGATCGGGTCGTCTGCCTTGGTGTCTGGGTGAATTTGGAACCTGCCCTCCCAGAGCGCCGCTGATGACCTCGAAGGGTCATATCGCGCTGGATCGGAAAGTGTGCCATGACTCTGGGGTGCCCAGCCTGCGCCAATCGAAGATGCTATCAAAGTTGGGACCATCGTCATAATTGAAGGTCTGATTAATCAGCGTCAGCAAACAGACGGGAGTAAGGGCAAAGACGACAAACAAAGGAACTCTGCGATCGTCGTGGACACGTGCCGAACGACTCTTCCATACAAACGACGATGAACGCAGTCTAGCACCACGAAGATTTGCAAACGTCGCCAGATTATCCCGGACGAGTTCAATAGCTTCGTTCCATTCCGCATCAGGTTTGATAGTCGGAAGCCCTTTGGCGCTCGGAAGAAGCCTTACAAACTTGAACAAGCGTTCAAACGGTTTGTTAGGCAAAAGACGAGTAAGTGCTCCCAAAGGAAAAGAGACAACACCGAGGGCGATCGAGATACCCCACTCGGCACCTCCAATGCGTGTCACTTGGAATGCAGCACCGCCAATGAACACTACGATAATTTGGACGACGACCTCTGCAAGACAAGAATCAAACACACAAATCCCCAAGTGGCACGATGGTCAACTACCGATGAGGGTGACCACAATAAAGTATCGGTTCTTCAACAGGCCTTCGAAAATGTTCAACTTGCGGTCAAGTCTTCTCGAATTGAAAGAGTTGAATATCTGTGTGAACACGAATATGTTGAACGTCACAGTCTGTACGATCGTTTCATTCGTCGAAGTGTCCTCGAGACCGAGAATCCGAAGACCGAAAAAGTGGAAGATCAGTGTGATGAGAATCTGGTACGCCGACTGCAAGAATATCTGTTTGTACATGTCGACAGTGAACAGCGGCGCAGTGAGTTTGTCTGGCTTTCTGTCCAGGAGGGCTGGGGACGCAGGATCGGTAGCAAGTGCGAGAGCAGCGAATGTGTCCATGATCAGGTTGATCCAAAGCAATTGCACAGCCGATAGAGCCGATGTTTCTGATTGCGAGACGATGGCCGTGACAGTCGTAACAACAACAGCAGTTACGTTGGTAGAGAGCTGGAATTGCAAGAATTTCCGGACCGCGTCGTTGACACAACGGCCCCACATGATGGCTTTGACGATAGAGGAAAAGTTGTCGTCCATAAGAATCACGTCCGAAGCATCTTTGGCCACTTCAGTACCAGCAATCCCCATCGAAAAACCAACATGTGCAGTCTTGAGCGCAGGTCCGTCGTTCGTGCCATCACCCGTCACCGCGACAATCTCCCCGAGGGACCGAAGCTTCTCCACAAGAATTTTCTTGTCTTCAGGGGAGGAGCGCGCAAGAACTTGAAGCCTGGGTACGACTTCTAGCATTTCCGCATCGCTCAACTGTCGAAAGACTGGCCCTTCCATGATAATTCCGCCCGCCGTAAAAATACCACATTGAGACGCAATCGAACGGGCAGTCAGGACGTTGTCGCCTGTGCACATTTTGACCGCGACGCCAGCCTTCTGACAATCTG
>JBBPUL010000435.1:0-20595 GCA_038094675.1 Spongispora temasekensis | reverse complement strand
CCAGATGCAGCCATGATATAACCAATTTAGTACTATTATATGTTATTTGTTAGTGAATTGTTATTTAGATCATTATTTGATTTGGTTAGTGTTTGGTTGTGCTTGGTTAGCTGGTTAGTGTTTGATTATGTTTAGTCAGTATCTAGTTAGAAGGCTTAGTTGTATTTAGATTGTGTCTGGTTAGCATGCTTGGTTGTCATATTTGGTTAGTATGGTTGTATTTGGTTAGTATGGCTATATTTGGTTAGTATGGTTGTGTTTGGTTAGTGTGGCTATATTTGATTAGTATGGCTATATTTGGTTAGTATGGTTGTGTTTGGTCAGTGTGGTTATATTTGATTAGTATGATTATATTTGGTAATGGCTATACCAAATCTAGTAATGGTGTTTATTCCATTGTAGAATTACATAATCTGGTGCAAATGCAGTCATGATATAACTACATCAGCAAATCACCCTTTTATAGACAGGACTACAGGCTTACAGACCACCACAGGGTGGTACAGAGTAAAATTTGAGTGATAAAATGCAAGCAATCAGTATATTATCACCTTTTAAGCATATTTTAAGTCCTGTACAGAGGGAGACCTTTCTGTACCTTTGTAACAACTGTAGTTGTCTGTAGCTAGCTGTACAGCCACCTACAGCTCTTCTGTGATTTGCTGATGTACAGTCATTCACCAGTACTTGAGCCACCAAGTTTTGGCATACCTCTGTATTTTTAACAATAGCAATTTATTAAGATCAAATGATAGAAACACATCATTATATATCCAAATATACAATAGAAAAAAAATTAGATAAAAAGATAATGTGATACCTCTGTGATTAGCTGAACAAGGATTGTGTCCTTACTAATCACGTGAACTCCACCACTTGAGCCATGTCCAAAAAAGGTAAGCCATGCTGCTGCTGCAGTATCTAAGCAATAACATACCCAATGATCGATCACCCCTCTGTGCTCTCACCATCAGTATCCATGCCATCAGCGTTCTCATCACTTTGCTCATCTTCACTGCCAGTGTCATTGCAATTTTCCTCATGTGCATCACCACCGAGTTCTTCTTGCTCAGCTTCTGGTTTGGAGGCCTGTGGTTCCAGTTTGCCCAGCTTTGGCTTTGGCTGCCCCATCCATCTTCGCTCCTGCCTAGCAAGCTAATTCTCTTCCTTCCACAAGAGTGTCGCCTCACAGTAAGCCTTTCTGCACTTGGAATTCCTTTTTTTCTGTTCTGACTCTGCCTTCTTCCACTCTGTCATCACCCCAGATTGTTCCTCCTTCTGTTTCCAGTGAGTTTCTTGGGCCACCTTCACTGCATCAGCGGCTTTCTGATGGTCAATAATGCAATTGTAAAATTCATCCCCTGTGAGTAATCTGGAAAGACCATCTCCATTTAGATGACCCTTCTTCTTCTTTTTGCACTTTTCCTCCTGTGCAGTGAGCTGACCCAACAACCAGTCACAAAACATGGACTGCAAAACAACCACTGATTGCATTCTGAGGAGGGCCACCTTCGCCTTGTGTTCTCACTCGTAAGAATCATGTAGCTCTATTTGATAGGCACATTCTTTTTCATTGGCTAGTTTCTCTTCTAGCAGTGTGTGCATGCATTTGCACCATGTTGGTGTAAGTTCAAAGGTTGTAAATAATGGGAGTTGGTCAAAGGAGGTGAGTGGAGTATCAGCAACAAGAAATGAGGCTGACATAAATGCCAATAATTCAACAGCATCCTTCACTGGGTTGTTGTTGCCACTATGACTGGTTGCTATGGGAGGTTGCAGTGGGATTCCATCAGATGGTGTGAGTCCACTGTAATGATATGAACAGGACTGGACTGTGGAAGCAGTAGCTGACCTTAAGATGATGTCTTCAAACTTGGAGCCATCATCTCTTTAGTGATGATATTCTGGTTCAATGACCAGACTCCAGTTGCCCTAAATGCAGAGCGGATTGTTTCTAGGGTGAGTGCCTTGATATGCACTCATCCATAAATAGCAACAAATTTATTCTTGGTGATTTTTTGACATGTAGAACTCTTGAAGCTTCGCCATTCCTCTGTCCAGTAATTCTTCAGTGGACTAAAGACAACAACATCAAGGCCTTGATATATGTGAGTAGTATGTGTAGAATAGCACAAGATGAATATTTTGTGACCCCTTGCATAATCCAGGAACTCTTTTGTGTAATGTGAGTTATGACCATCAACAAGGAGAAGTCAAGCTCGTCTGTTTGCTTTCTCATGAGTTTTGTTATCAAAGTCTTTAATCCAAAGCCTTCCAATAGCCCCATCAGTCCATCCTTTTGGTGAATGGGCCACTCTATATGGCAGGGCAGACATAGTAAGTAATTAATCTATTCTCTAAATTGAACCCAGACTCATGAAGCATTTAAGATATTATCTTCATGTCAATTTGTTGAAAATGACTTCCCTTTATAGATGATAGTTGGTGAAATTGAGGTACCATCAGCACAGATTGTTACCATCACAGTAATTGAAGTGACCTAACAGGACATGACTGTTGGCCTCTACTAACCACAAGAAAAGAACTTAGGAATGGGGGACCATGACTTAGGTCACAAAGACACAAGAGGTTGAAGCTGGGGCTCAGCTCGACTCTTGGCCTGTCTTATATATGTCTACTACTATTAAATACATGAGGTGTGACTAAGCTACATGTGTCTAACATGAGGTGGTCTAGACTACTGACGTCATAGATAAGAGATAAGGGAGTCCAGACTCATGACATCATTGATGATGTCATGTCACATGATCAGTCTAGACCAATGACATCATATTATGTAATGTGGTGTGCCACACCATTGAGATCAGAAAAAGAAGGCGAGTTTGAATAGGGTTACAACAGTAATGTTCTCCTGATTCCCATCTTCCTGCTGATGTTGTATTTTTCACTTTGCAGGACCAATGACACATTGTTGATGATCACCACCACCCAGCTGAAACCCGCTTTCATCTGCTACCCATATACAGTCTTTATCAACATTGTTCTCCATAATGGTCCCTTCAAGTAAGTCACACCATGCTTAGTGGATATATTTATTGACTGCTTGTCTACAAGTGGAATCGAGTGGAGAACTCCAATATGTGCTCAAGCGCTTGGAGTGATGTTCAAGGAAACATCCTGTCCAGTTTAGTCCAACTCCTGTCTCTGGGAAGGAGTTGCTGAGCCGCATGCAAAGAAGAGTGTTAATATGAAATTTGAGTCACTTGTGATTGAGAGGGAAGCGTCTTGCTGCAAGATTGATGCAATAATTTACCATATTCTCTTCCTCTTTAGATGTAAGCCATGCATGGTTCTCTTCATTGGCTTGTTGACAGCTTCTTCCCCCTTTTAGCCATCTTGAAAGAGTAGTCTGGCTAATGGTGACATTTTTCTTCTGCTTCTTCATCTCTTCTTCTACCTCATGACAGAGTGTGCACAGGCTTCTCCTGTTGTAATCTTTGTAATCTTATTCAAACTCACCTTCTTTTTCTGAATCCAATGGTGTGGCACACCATATTACATAATATGACATCACTAGTCTAGACTGATTACATGATATGACATCATCTATGATGTCAGGAGTCTGGACCTCCTTATCTCTTATCTATGACATCATTAGTCTAGATCGCCCCATGTTAGACACATGTAGCTTAGAATAGTAGTAGACATATATAAGACAGGCCAAGAGTCAAGCTGAGCCCCAGCTTCGACCTCTTGTGTCTTTGTGACCTAAGTCATGGTCCCTCATTCTTAGCTCTCTTTTCTTGTGGTTAGTAGAGGCCAACAGTCGTGTCCTATTCTGGGTCACTTCATCTCTGCTCCTTCTCTGGCTTCTCATTATCCTCATTCCACAGCTTTGTTACATAAGCAAGACCTTCCTCCTATTTAGCAACTGTTTCTCTTTGTTTCTGACACTTGGACTTTGCATGACCAACCATAGTTGATCAGTGAGTGATTTTTTTGCACTGACATTCCGGTGCTGATGACCTTATCTAAGTCTTGATCATTCCATATTAGATATATCTTACCATACTAACAACTCACTTAACATCTTCAAAGACTTCATCTCCAGCATGGTGTTGGCAAGCTCATTTTTCACTGATCCCCATGTTATATATTGGGACCACCAAGCCAATAGGTGATTATGTATATATATTCCTATTGTTAAAATTGTCAATATTTTGGTCTGCACTGTAGTAGCAATAAAATATTATAAATTTCAATTGAAAATGACAATCATACAGACAACAATTGCTATGAATGATGCCTATCTCACAGCTAAGCCTAGCAATGTACCATATCTTATTTTTACAATAATTGTTTTGACTGTTGTTGCTAGAATTCATGCATGATTTGTATTTGGCTCAAGTGCCAGTGAATGACTGTAATTTAGTGTTACTGCATGTTGTTTGTTAGTGAATTGTCACATAGATTATTTGTGTTTGGTTGTGCTTGGTTAGCAGTTGGTTAGTATTTGGATTTGTTTGATTAGTATTTGGTTAGTCTGCTTGATTGTATTTGATTACTAGTGTCTAATTAGTATGTGTGATTTTGTTTGGTTGTGTTTGGTTAGTCTACTTGGTTATATTTGGTTAGTATCTAATTAGTATGCTTGATTATATATATTTGGTTAGTGTTTAATTAGTATTTGATTAGTATGTTTGGTTATGTTTGGTTATAGCCTGGTTAGTGTATTTGGTTGTGCTTGGTTGTATTTGATTATGGTATGCTGGACCATAAGTCTCTACTAGCCTATACAAGTCTGTATCTCTGTACTAGTCTGTACCAGTCTGTACCAGTCTGTACCTCTGTGTGAAAACCAGCGTTTTACTGATGAACAACAATGAAGGTAAGTAATGCAGAATTTCATGTATGTAGTGATTGAACTATTATGCAGCAGCCTGATCAGTGTTGAGCTGCCTGATCCAATTATTAACTTTATCATTCACACATCTCTGTTCAGCTGCTTTCTCTTTCTCTTGAGCATCTCTGATCGCATGCTGCAACTTGTTCGGTGGGATAAGTGCATATGGCAACATGATGAGAATGTCAAACATGTCTGGCCTTTGGTTGTGAGCTCTGTGGCATGCATTGCACCCCTGCCAGGCTTGGGTCTCCATCCTCCGCTGTTTGGCAGCTTGGTCCTTGAGGAGTGCATTGTATTCTGCATGTGCTGCATTTGTAACCTCATTGGGGTAGTATATATCTTTCATTGTTGGAGTGACCAAATCATCCAGTGCTTGAGTACCAAAATAGTGTAATACAGTGGCAGCATACATGCAGTCAACTAGAATAGTAGGGGGAGACCTGTTATTCAAGACCTGGAGGGAAGAACCTGGGCTGAAGGTAGACAGAGTAAGTGGATGCAGTGGGCTCTCGAATATAAAAGCATGTGATGTACACCTTTTTTCAACAGGTGATGCAGTTGGGTCAACATTGTTGTAACCCTATTCAAACTCATGTTCTTTTTCTCATCTCAATGGTGTGGCACACCGCATTATGTAATATGACATCACTCATGATGTCATGAGTCTGGACTCTCTTATCTCTTATCTATGACATCAGTAGTCTAGACTGCCTCATGTTAGACACATGTAGCTTAGTCACACCTCATGTATTTAATAGTAGTAGACATATATAAGACAGGCCAAGAGTTGAGCTGAGCCCCAGCTTCGACCTCTTGTGTCTTTGTGACCTAAGTTGTGGTCCCCCATCCTTATCTTCCTTTTTCTTTGTGGTTAGTCAGAGGCCAATGGTCATGTCCTGCTAGGTCACTTCATTAGGTCAAAGCTGCCCATACGTTCACCTCTGTTTCACGCCGGATACATAAGTGCCCCACTCGTTGTCCTTACTCGCTGTCGAAAAGCTGATCCACAGGCATAAAGTGGTCTATCGTTCTAGTGGGAACGCAGTTGCACTGTGATAGCTAGGAGAAAAACACTCCTACATAAAATGTTTTGTTATATGGTCATCCGCTGTCATACTCGTTCGCTTTGGTAGCATCTAGACCTCATTCGAGAGGACATGGCTATCTGCGAGGAAATAAGGATCAATCCCTTGGTGCAAAGTGGGTCAGTGCAACAGTACTCCCTGTGCAAAGGAGCAGAATCACAATATCTTCTGTGAGAGTCACAGTCTCGGCATACTAAAATGTCAGCCATAGCCAGGCAGCTCCCCGGTCCCCCCCCCCCCTTGACTCTTTGGTTCTGAGCCAGCATACAAGACTTGTCCTCATGAGATGAAACCCTTGTGAAGCCCTCTTCGTAGTAGTGGCAAGCAATTTTTCTTTTTCCTTTTAGTATATGTGTACCATCGGCTACGAATTTCTTGCTGTTTGTAAAGTAGCCCCCAAACCTGAGTGGGATTAGACTGGAAATACAAGCTTTCAATTAGAAGCAGCAAACATCTTACCTCACCTTCTCCAACTCTTTTTCGATGCCTGCTGCTCTACTCCCACCTCCTCCAATCTCTATGCTGCCACTGCCTCATTTAAAATAACAGAAAATGTCTGGATCAGGTCTGAACCAGAAAATTGACGACCTTGCTGACTAGCTATCGAGTCTGCAACTCGATGTCACCACCAAGGCAAAGCGCACCATCAGAGATCCCAGTCTATGGGACGGGAACAAGAGCACATTCTGACTATGGTGGGCAAAGATGAAGCTCTACTTAAAGGTCAAAAGTCTCGACAGACGAGAAGAAACTTATGCAGTAGTAATCTGCTTGATAGGTGATGCTGCCCCATTCACCATAAAGGCCTTTGAAGAGTTTGGTGACAAAGACATCGATGAATGGCCCTTGGTCACAGAAGTAGAAACCGAGATCACAACATATTTCGTGATAGGCACTCTACGCCATGAGGCCTATAAAAAATTATTAAATCTAAAACAAAGTGGTGACTTTACTATTTTTATGAGGGATTTTTCGGCATTGTACTCTGACGTCAAATGCAGCAAAGAGAAAGTAGTGCATGTGCTAAAAAGAGTGGTGCAATATAAGATCTACATCGAACATGAGTTGCATGATGCTGCACTCAATGATGACAATTTCCCTGGATTGGTAGAAGCATATACCACTTTCAATCAAAAATTCAACAGGATCACCCTGGCCAGGCCTAGCATTGGCTGGGCCCTGCCACTCCTTGACTTCCAAGCACTAGACCATTTGGTGCTTGTCTGCTTTCCTGACCCCCTGTTCCGGGTCAAAGGTTTACTCCAACCAGCATGCAACCCAGTCAAGGCACTCCCATGGAGATAGATCGCCAAACCCCCCATGCCCCATCTACTTCTGATAACTGAACATGTTTCAGTTGTTAAAGAAAAGGACACATTTGGGCAATGTGTCCCACCAACCCTTCTCGTTGCCCCTGCAATTGCGCCTTGTACAAGGTAAGAGAGGCCATCTCCTCTCCCCCTCAACAGGCCCCAGGGTATCCCGCTGCATCCTGGCCCCCACAACAGCAGCAATACTCTGCTCCGCCCCCACCCCCACAAGCGCCACAACCAGCAGCAACAGCCCACTGTCAGGCTTGGATGACGGAAGAAGCTAAGGCATACTGGCGAGATAGGCTTGCAGTAGAAGCACATGCCAAGACAGGTTTTTGATGCCGACTTCAGATATGAGGATGTCTGAGGTCTTGGACAATGTTTCTTTTAGTTTTATTTCTATGTACAAAAATTCATTAAATATAAAAAATACTTTTTCAGACTATGTACTGGTTTCTGAATTGTTTGACACATATTACAATGAGCCCGAATGGGAAGAAATAGCCCCTGTAATTAATTTGGTTGATCTGTCTTCCTCCTTTAATTATGAAGTGTTTGACATATGAGAACTTGCCAAAATGGCTCAGAACGAAAACTATAAGCCTGTCTTGTTCTCATCACATGAATTGTCATCTCTATATGATAGCCCATCGGACAAATATTCTGCCATGAAGCCTCAATTGAGCTCGGCCCCAGAAGAAAAACATTGGGTGCTTAATTTCACACAAATACAAAAAAATGATGTAACTTATGAAATCCCTCAACACATTCGAATGATGCCATATAAGACATGGCACTTGAGAGAGAATGCTCTAGAAGTGGAGCTTAAACTACGAAGGAATGACCAATCTTTGGTTTGGGTGTCTGCTTTAGTTGACAGTGGAGCCACACATTGTTTTGTCGACCAAGGATTTGTCACTGCCAATGCTATCACATGTGAAGAATTGGCTGGGCCCATCAAAGTCAGGAATGCTGATGGATCAGCAAATGTGGGAAGAGGAATTACCTACATGTGCCAAGTTCACACAGAAATGATGGATGGAAATTGGATTGCTTACTCATTCCCTTTAACTCTATATGTATCCAACTTAGCTACAAATGTGGTTTTCTTAAGATATGAATTTCTTAAACAGTACAACCCATCTATAGATTGGGTGAATCACAAAATGACTTTTAACCAGTATGATGCAGCCTGTTACGACAGGCGTGGGTAGCGTCAGCCGTAGACTCGATGCACAACCTAAAGCTGCGAGGCGAAGATGAGGGGTGTAGGTCCTGAGCGCAATGCACAGAGACTGGTCACTACTCCGCCTAGGCGAGTATGTAGCGATGTCGAAGACGAGGTCAGAGTATCCTCGAGTGAAGATGCTGCAAGGCCAAGTGTTTCGAAGGGAGAGCAGAGGGGAGCGAGAGGGTCAAAGACACAATAGATTGCTATCTCGAGTAGACTCAAGCTGGAGATACATCGCTTGTGCTACACCCTATTTATATGTAAAGAGTCCTGCGCACAGACCAAGCAGTGCTATGGCTCGATAAAAGAGAGACCCTAATGTGGTAACTGAGATAAGGGAAATGAGTCATGCATAGTGCGAAACGAGTCAGAAGGCTGTGCATGATAGAACTACATGGAATGCCAGGGAATGCGTGAGTCACAGGTAAGAGATAAGGGAATGCACAGCCATGAATGCTGACCAAGGGAAAGGGCTGTGCACGTTTAAGTAATACAAGGTAAAAGAGAGCGAAGAAAGAGAGAAAAAGGGGCCGATTGTAACATTACCCCCTTAGTAGGGTCGAAACCCTGGTGAGACCTCTTTACAAACCACAGCAAGACCCGATGGGTGATCCGCACATGTTGCTTTCTCTGATCGAGTCGAAGCAGAAGTCGTCATCCTCGTTTAGTGCTGGTGGGGATTGAGGTGGAGGTACTGGAAGCGCGTGGTTAGAGCGCTGAGAGCGGCTGGAAGTGCGGAAGGCATGGGACTGAAAGGAACCCCGGGAATGGTGAGAACTGTGGGAGGAAGCTGAGGAGGAGGAGGACACGGGTGGGGAGCGATGGTTGCAAAAGGGGCATGCAGCTTGAGTGTGACCCGGGAAGTGACGGCGGCAGAAGGGGCAGGTACATATAATGGGGGCAATGTACCCAGATGTGTCCAAGTCGGTGGCAGACGAAACATGAGTCGCGGTACTGGTTATGGTTGCTGGAACAGGGCAGGTCTCCCTGCAGGATGCGTCGTTGGACTGTAGCTTCTTGAATACGGTCGAAGCGGGCCTGGAGAGCATCAATGGCCAACACTTCCATAGGGTCGATAGGGGAGGAGGAGGCACTGGGTGTACCGTCGACCGCAGGAACCAAGTCTCAGATGATTTCGGAGGGCGAGGGAGAGGGGAAGCGAAGCGTAATGTCCCTGATTGAGATATTGGTAGGGACCGTAACTGCGGCAGTTTCCCGGAGGTATCTGTTAATGTCCTGGACGAATTCTAGGTATCCCATTTGATGAGCGATGTCGTGAATATATCCCATGGCCTGAGAGTGGATGTTTCAGATAGAAGCCCCGATGAGAGCGATGCCGCTATGGTCATTGCCAATGAGAGATTGGAACAGATGAGGGAGTCTCTCCAGTTGGAGATAGAGCATGAAAAGAAGGAAGAACAAGGAGGAGGGATCGGTAAAGGCAGAGATCCCCGTAAACATGTGGGGGTCCATGAGGAACTTGTGGAGCATGCTACGCTCATCGTTGGTGGGGTCGGAAGACCTGAGGGTATGGGCATGAATAGGGATATCCACGGAGATTACGGGGGTCGGGGTATCGGCGGGCGGCTCGAGGACAGGGACAGTATATGGAGCATCTGAGCTAGGAGGAATACTGTCCGTTGCCAGTACCACAGCATCCTCATAATGAGGAGCGTGGGCTAATGGCAGAGAGGGGGTGCACGGAGGTGAAGTAAGATGGTCCTCCATAGGAGGTACTGAAAGGGACAGGGAGGAGGGCGATGAGAGGGATACGGATGAGACATTAGACATAGTAAAAGAGAAACGTAGAGGTGAGGGGGCGAAGACGATAGAGGGCATTGTTAGATGAGGAAGAAGCTATTGCTTTGAGGGAGGGAAGGCCTTTGGGTGAAGGTCTTTATACTCCCTTAGGGCAGACTTTGCATTTTTCAGGTTCTGTTCTGGGACCCAAGAATCTTCTTCAGTGGTGTAGCCCTTCCATCGGATCAGGAACATGCGGGAGCGTGATGTTCCTCAGTGGCATAGAACCTTCTCGATTTCATACTCTTCCTCGCCTTCTATTAGCTCTGGGGGTGGAGCCGAGAAGTTCGGGCCATGTACGCTATTTTCGCAATAGGGCAATAAGAGAGAAGCATGGAACACGGGGTGAATCTTCCATGTCACTGGGAGTCAGAGTCTATATGTCAAGGGGGATAGGACATCCGTGATAACGAAGGGTCCTTCCCTTTTTGGTGCGAATTTGGGGTTTGCAATGTGGCGATTGAGGTTCTTAGCCTCTAACCACACCTTGTCTCCTTTTGTGAATGGGGTGAAGGAATGGCGTGTGCAGGATGCCATCACCTGGCGTGCGAGTTCGTGGGCAGTGAGTGCCTCGTTCCTTGCTGCGGATAGGGCCTTAAGGCGTTTTTCTAGGGCAGGGAGTGGCGTTTCTGCAAGGACTGTGGGGAGGGCGCGAGGTTCAAAGCCGTACATGAGGTAGAATGGCGATTTGCTGGTGACAGAGTGGGGGCAGTGGTTATGCGTGAATTCCACGTGGGTGATGTGGTCAGCCCATGCGGTCGGGTTATTTCCACAGAAGATTCGGAGGTACGTTTCAACTTCTTAGTTGACACATTCGGTCTTTTCATCGGATTGAAGGTGGTAGGCGGTGGACAAGGAGAGGTCGTATTTTAGGAGCTTTCCAAGTTCTCGAGCGAAGGTGGACGTGAATTGTGGGCCACGGTCGGAGATGATTTTGTCATAGAGGCCCCAACGATGGTAGACTTTGTGGAAAAAGAGGGTGGCTATCTCCTCGGCAGTGATTTGTTTTTTAGTGGGGCAGAGAATCACCCCCTTAGTAAGCCCATGGTCGACCATGACCAACAGGCTGTCGAAGCCATGAGATAATGGAAGGTTGGTGATAAGGTCACAGGAGACCTGTTGGAAAGGGCGAGAGGTGAGGGATTTAATCGGGGAGAGTGGCGGGACAGTAGGATGAGTATTTGCTTTGTTTTGTTGGCACATGGCATAATCCTCGACATAACGGCGAACTTGAGTAGTGAGGCCAGGCCACCAAAAGTCATGAGCAACGAGTTGGCGGGTTTTTAGATAACTGGGATGGCTGGCAGAGGGGTGGTCATGGGCGCGAGTGATGACGGAGAGGCGATCAGGTTCGGAGACATAGACGCAGTCTCGATAATACAGGAGATCCTCTTTGAATTGCCAATCAGAGAGGCGGTTACGAAGGTTAGGGGCAGTGATGGGACCTTCATGGTCAGCATGGAGGCAGGTGACAAGTTCGTCATTAGCAGAGTGTTTCAGGATAGTGGTGGCGAGGACGGAGTCAATGACACGGACGAAGAGGGTTTCGGGGAGGAGAGTGACCGCTTGGTTGTCGGACTCGGATGAGAGCCTGTCTGGGCGGCAGGAGAGGGCGTCAGGTCCAGAGAGTAGAGAACCAGGGACGTGGGTCATCTTGAGATTGAAGTCAGCAAGGTCAAGGAGCCATCGCGCTTGGCGATGGTTGAGGTCCTGGGGTTGATGGAAATACGTCAGGTTTTTGTGGTCTGTGAAGACCTGGACTGGGTGTTGTGAATCCCGGAGGTAGTGGCACCAAGCTTTAAGAGCTCGGATGATAGCTAGGAGCTCTCGGTCAAAAATGTTGTAGTTCTGCTCTGCTGGGGAGAATGACTGTGAGAGATAGGAGCAAGGGTGCCAGTCCCCGTTTGAGTCAGTTTGGAGGAGGATGGCACCGGTGGCATCACGTGATGCGTCAGTGGCCACTGCGAAGGGTTTGGAGAGGTCTGGGAGGCAGAGGATCGGCCGAGAGAGGAAGAGCTTCTTGAGCTCATCGAAGGAGGTTTGGCATTGGGGAGTCCAAAGCCACGCGGCAGTTTTCTTGGTCAGGTCGATGAGGGAGCAGGCGACGTCGGAGTAGGAGGGTATGAAGCGCCGATAGAAGTTTGCGAATCCCAGGAAAGAGCATACATCTTTGACTTTCTTTGGGGTGGGCCAGGAAGCGATTTCATCAAGCTTGATGGGGTCCATGGCAAGTTCGCCTGGTTTAACAATCATACCGAGGTATTCTACTTCGGGAGTGGCAAACTTGCATTTGTTCAGGCATAGATGAAGATCTAACTCCATCATGTGTTGGAGGACTCGGTGGGTACGCTTGGTATGGGATTCATTGTCGGGGGAGAAGATGAGCAGGTCATCCATATAGATGACGAGCCATCCTTCGGCGATCATGTCTCTGAAGGAGTCGTTCATGAAATGCTGGAAGGTTGACGGGGAGTTGTTCATGCCGAAGAACATGACCATGGGTTCGAAAAGGCCTTTGTGGGTGATAAAGGCGCCTTTCCACTGGTGACCATCCTTGATGCATATGTTATTGTAACCCCATCGGACATCGAATTTGGTGAAGATGTTTGCTCCTTTGATCTTGTCGACGAGGTCGGAGATGAGGGGTAAGGGATAGGCATCGCGGATCGTATGTTCGTTTAGATACCGGTAGTCTTGGCATGGATGAAGTTTGCCATCCTTCTTCTTAATGAAGAAAAAGGGGGAGGCCTGTGGGGATTTAGAGGGGCGAATTTTCCCAGAATGAAGGTTTTCATCTAGGAAGGCTTCGGTTGCCTTTTGTTCCTCAGGGGACAAGGGGTAGATTTTCCCGATTTTCGGGACAAAGGATTCGTCGAGGTTGATCTCGTGGTCGTAGGGTCGAGATGGGGGAAGGGACTCGCAGTCCTTTTCCTCGAAGACTTTGGCAAAGTCTGAGTACTCTGGGGGCAGGGTGACTTCCTGAGTCTGAGTTCCCGCTTTTTCCGCAAGTTTGGTAGCTTTAGAGTAGCGGGCGATGGTGGCAGAGGGCAGGATATATGGCCCTCCTCGGGTGACGCAGTTGATGGAGTAGTGGCTGAGGGTATGTTGTCACTGTTTCTCAGATTGAATGTCCAAGTATGCGTGCAGGTGTCTGTGTGTTTCGGGTGTTGTGTTAACACACTGAATTGAGGTTTCCCCAAAGCCTTGTAGAGGTGGGGCGCGGTAATGAGAGTTGTGTCACTTTTGATTGGCGACATAGGCATGATAGAGGTCTGCGGATTGGTCAAGGGCCTCAGGGACAGAGATGGTTTGTTTTTCCCAATTGATTGTTGGGTTGGCGAGGTGGAGCCAAGGGAGGCCAAGGATGACGTTTTCCTTGCCACAGTTCATGAGGTAAAAGAGTACCTTTTGGGTGACTCCTTCTCTGACAGAGACGTAGAGTTTGGTGGAGAATAAGATATCTCCATTGGAATTTGCGGATTGATCCACGTTGCGGACACGGATTGGTTATTCCAGACAGGTGCGAGGGAGACGATGTTTCCGGGTGAAAGCCCAGTCAAGACAGGAGATCTCTGCTCCAGAGTCAACAAGAGCGGGGGAGTCGACGACTTTCATGGTGTGTGAAGGTACCACGAGCTGAATGGGGATACACATAGCTCTATTTGATGTGGATGGATACTAGTACAGGCGCATAAGAAATGAAATGTTGGGGATCCCTTTCAAAAATCCCTTATCCCCACCGCCTCCACGTGAAGGTCTTTATCGTCATCTTCATTTATGAGACCTGGTATTTCTTCTTCGGCTTTGGCGACCTTTCGGTCAGCTTTGGGGCGTGGGGGAAGATCTTTGAAGGTAGAGCACTTGTTAGAAAAGTGACCCGATTTCCTGCATCGGAGGCAAAGTCCTTGTTTGAAGCAGCATTCTCACTCTTCAGGGGTAAGTTTTGGAATGCGGATAGCATCCACATCCATGGCATTGGGGTCTTTGTCACAAGGGGTCTGAGTGGGGCGAGGGACGAAAGTGGGGGTCAAAGAGTGCTTGTGCTGGCGGGCAACAAGCTTAGCATGTTTGTGCTGGTCGTCGAGATGAGAGGCATTCTTGATCCAATCATTGATGGTGGTAGGAACAGTGTCCATAAGGTACACTTTTTCCGAGAGTGAGGGGGGAATGCCAGTAGAGAAATAGTGGCAGATAGTAGCTGCCTCATTGAGCCCAGCCAGGTTGACTTGGTTACGGAACTCGGAGATGTACTGGTTGAGGGACGGTTGGAAGGTCCCATCGCGTCGTTCGTTGACGTGGTAAGTGGCCAACCAGGTCAGGGTGTTGGCGGCAGTGTTGGGGCTCTTGAAGTGAGCCTTGAATTCTTTGACGAAGTCATTCCAGGACTCTAGGGCCATGTTGGTTCCTCACATGCTTTTCTCCATGAATGTGTCTGCCCAGGTAAGGGCATTCCCATCATTCATGAACGACAGGGCGAAACCTATCTTCTTCTCATCTGTCGAGTAGATGTCAATGTTGACGGCGAGGTATCAGAGGACCGAGTGAAGCCAGGGCATGGCATCGCGTTGTTTGCCTGTAAAGGCCTTGGGTTGGGCGAGGCGGAGTTCGGTGGGTTTAGAAGACATCAGGGATGGGGGGCTAGGTGGTGAAGGGGGCATAGTGGTTCCGGAGCTAGGGCTAGGGGGCGTAGTGGACCTCCAAGAAGGAGAGATTACGAGGGGTGGTGGTGGTGGGTGGGGGCGCCGCTTCAGAGGTGATGGAGGGGTCGAAATGGTTGCAATCTACAGCAATGGTAGTTGCATTCGAAGAGCTTGAGCCTTTTGTTATGACAGGCGTGGGTAGCATCAGCCGTAGACTCGATGCGCAACCTAAAGCTGCGAGGCGAAGACGAGGGGCGTAGGTCCTGAGCGCAATGCACAGAGACTGGTCACTACTCTGCCTAGGCGAGTATATAGCGATGTCGAAGACGAGGTCAGAGTATCCTCGAGCGAAGACGCTGCGAGGCCAAGTGTTTCGAAGGGAGAGCAGAGGGGAGCGAGAGGGTCAAAGACACAATAGATTGCTATCTCGAGTAGACTCAAGCTGGAGATACATCGCTTGTGCTACACCCTATTTATATGTAAAGAGTCCTGCGCACAGACCAAGCAGTGCTATGGCTCGATAAAAGAGAGACCCTAATGTGGTAACTGAGATAAGGGAAATGAGTCATGCATAGCACGAAACAAGTCAGAAGGCTGTGCATGATAGAACTACATGGAATGCCAGAGAATGCGTGAGTCACAGGTAAGAGATAAGGGAATGCACAGCCATGAATGCTGACCAAGGGAAAGGGCTATGCGCGTTTAAGTAATACAAGGTAAAAGAGAGTGAAGAAAGAGAGAAAAAGGGGCTGATCATAACACAGCCCGAGTCAATAAGATATCTCTGGAAGAACAGAAAACCATAAAAATGGAAGTCCCTGAGGAATTTCATGACTTCCTCGATGTATTCTTGGAACAAAAATCGACACGCATGCCACTTCGCAAAACTTGGGATCATGCAATTGATTTGCAACCTGACTTTGTCCCTAAAAAGGGCTGAGTGATTCCTATGTCACAAACTGAGCTTGCGGAAATCTGTAAATTCCTTGATGGAGAACTTGAAAAAGGTTATATTCGACCCTCTAAGTTGCCCCAGATGGCGCTGGTGTTCTTTATACCCAAAAAAGATGGCAAAAAGAGGTTGGTAATGGATTATCACTACCTCAATGAGGGAACAATTATGAATGCGTATCCATTGCCCAGAATTGATCAACTGGTTGATCGGCTCCATGGCGCTGACATGTTCACCATGCTGGATCTTCATTGGGGATATATGAATGTTCATATGAAAGAGGGTGACGAGTGAACTTCGAACCTTTAGTTATGTATTTCAGCTATAAAAATGCACCTGTGATGTTCCAGGCCATGATCAATAATTTGTTTCATGATTCATACAATGATACTGGTGCTTACATCGATGATCTTATTGTCTTTACGACTGGCCTTTCTTGTGCTGAGCATGCTCAACATGTTCATGAGGTTTTGCAGGTCCTCCAGGATAATGATTTATATTGCAGGCCTTCGAAATGTTTCTTCTTTAAGGAAAAAGTCGACTATCTGGGTATGGTCATATCTAAAGACAGGGTAGATATGCAAAACAATAAAACAAAAGCAATTGCAGAATGGCCCCAACCACAATCTGTAAAACAAGTGCAATCATTTTTAGGACTCTGTAATTATTATTGCCACTTCATAGAAAACTTTGCTCAAACCACTAAATCCTTGACGGAGTTAACTAAAAAAGATGTCCCATGGTCCTGGGGACCTACACAAGAAGAAGCATATTTAACACTAAAAGAAAATTTCACTAAAGCACCACTACTTGCATACCTCGATAGTGCAAAGAATTAAGGGTAGAAACCAATGCCTTGGACATTGCCACAGGAGCAGTACTTTCAGTACACTGTGAAGATGGTCTCTAGAGGCCATGCACTTTTATCTATCATTCATTCAATACAGCAGAAGGAAATTATCCTATTTATGACAAAGAAATGGCTGCTATTATTCATGCCTTAAAAGAATGGCGGCATTACCTTATCGGACGTCCACAATTTGAAATCTGGATAGACCATAAGAATCTGGAATATTGGAAAAAAACCACAAACTTTATCACCATGCCAAGCTTGATGGCATGTCACCTTACAGGAGTTTAACTATGTTCTACTCTGCAAACCCAGATCCACCAATGCTAGAGCGGATGCTTTATCCAGGAGACCCGATCATGGTGATGCAATACAGAACTTAAATGAAAATATCATGGTATTACCACCACAGGTCATCATAAACAATGTACATCTCAAGTCATCCTTCCTGGAGAAGTTACAAAGAATGTCAAAAAACCTAAAAATACCATCTTCAATAACTTGCTGGTTCAATGAGCAACAATCAGTATTTATCAATGACTCCAATCGTGTTTTCGTACCTCCAGGATTGAGGATAGAACTTCTTACCCTGTGCCACGATTCTCCAATTGCAGGACACGCAGGACAACAGCACACACTTTCCACAATCTCTCAGCATTTCTTTTGACCTGAGATGAAAAAAGAAATAAACGAATACATTGAACAATGTCAAATCTGTGCCCAGTCTAAATCTTCTTTACGACCTCCAGCAGAAAAATTAGCACCTTTACCTATTCCTAAACATCCCTGAGAGGACATTTCTCTTGATTTTATTTCGGGATTCCCAGCAGTCAAAGGCATTAATGCTATTTGTGTTGTGGTGGACAGGTTTTCCAAAGAAGTTGTGTTTATGCCATGTTCTAAAATGATCAATTCAAAAGAACTGGCTATATTATTCAGAGACCATGTCTGGTGTAAACATGGTCTGCCTAAAACAGTGGTGTCAGATCAAGGGCCCCAGTTCTCTTCTGCTTTCACAACTGAGTTGTGCAAATTGTTAAAGATCAAACAGAAACTCTCCACTGCCTATCATCCACAAACAGACGGACAAATGGAACACGTAAATCATGATCTAGTGCAATATCTTCACTGTTACATCTCCAATAATCAAGAATCTTGGCTGGAATACGTTAAGATGGCAGAATTCGCGCATAACAATATTATAACATGGGCTACTGGTAGCATACCATTCGCTGTTACTTGAAATTACATGCCACGCATGGGTTTTGAAGTAAAAAATGATCCATCTATCACTGGTCGATTTCAAATGGAGTTAGGAAAAGCACATGCCGAAGTAGAAAATGCCCTTCACGCTAATGCAGAAAAAATGAAGGTGCAGGCTGAGAAAAAGAGATCTGCTTCACCGGAATATGTTATAGGAGACTCTGTCTGGCTTTTCACAGAGCATTTGCAGTTACCTTATACTTCTGCGAAGCTCACCCAAAAATAGATTGGCCCCTTCAAAGTTTTAAAAACCTCATCTAATACTGTAATGCTAAAACTGCTGTCCAGGATAAAAATACACCCCACTGTTAACATCTCTTGGATAAAACCATTTAAAGATCAACTACCTGGACAACCAGTCAGCAAGCCTGATGTGGTGCACATTTCTGAAGATGGTTCTGAAGAATTTGAAGTGGACTCAATTCTCGATTCGTGTTCCACTTGACATGGGCTTGCATATTTGGTTAAATGGAAAGGATATGACATCAGTGATGCCACCTGGCAGCCAGCTGCTGATCTTGCAAATGCTCCTCTGGCTATTAAGGAGTTCCACCAGAAAAATCTGGCTGCACCTCGAAAAGTCCAAGGAGTAACTCTCCAAGAATTCACATTATTATTTTATGACTCCAGTTGATCTGGAATCTCAACCTAAAGATGGGGTAGTGTTGTAACCCTATTCAAACTTGCATTCTTTTTCTCATCTCAATGGAGTGGCACACCACATTATGTAATATGACATCACTGGTCTAGACTGATCACATGATATGACATCACTCATGACATCACGAGTCTGGACTCTCTTATCTTATCTATGATGTCAGTAGTCTAGACCACCTCATGTTAGACACATGTAGCTTAGTCACACCTCATGTATTTAATAGTAGTAGACATATATAAGACAGGCCAAGAGTCAAGCTGAGCCCCAGCTTCGACCTCTTGTGTCTTTGTGACCTAAGTCATGGTCCTCCATCCTTATCTTCCTTTTTCTTTGTGATTAGTCGGAGGCCAATGGTCATGTCCTGCTAGGTCACTTCAGACATCGGATGTGTCCATGGCAAAGTTAGGTGTCTGTTCATTGGAGTCATCAGGCCTCAGGTCCCATTAGATACATGACACTCACCATCAAGAATGCAAGATCTTCGCCCATACAGTGGTAAGCAATCAAGTTCAGATAAAGACCATTTTGGATGCTATCAATCTCTTCTATGATGTCATCTCCAGCAGGGCTTTGACTGTGATGCCGAGTATAAGTCAAAATGTACTACAGTAATCACAAGTGAGTAAGGTCAGATTGAAGGAAGAAGAAATGTACCACGTCACCCTTGCTATGGGCTATAAAATGAGCAGCTTTACAGCCCAAATCTGTCCCTGTCAAGTTGCACCGATATCCATCCCGCTCCACAACTCCTCTTTTGAACTGATTCCATCGCACCATGGTCACGCTAGATGTAATGCATGAACATGCGACCTTTGGATCAAGTGGGAACATTCTTCATCTCTCCTCATTGCTCATAAAATAATACAGATCGAGGGATTGTGTGGGCAGTAGGATAGCATCATACTCCACCTCAATGAGCATATCTCGATTTGTTGAAAGGGTGCCTTCCGCTCTGATGATGACACCAATAGCATAGCAGATCCATTTGTATGGCTTGCAGTGCAACAGCTAGTGGAATGCATTGAGTCTATTGAGCTGGAGCATGAGACAGTGCACATGCCAATAAGAGAAAGGGGCTGGATCCATATCTGTAACCCTAGAATAAGGTTGCCTTAGGTGTGTAGAGCACTTCAGTTAGGTTAACGCCGTTGTGATTACAACAATTGGTGCTACATGGATGCCTACCAGTATGATCACACAGCCTGGACATACATTGAATCTAAAATATGTACAGAAAGGACTAAATGCCAAACAGGCTGAATTCGCAGTGAAGAAATACAAATCACACCATCGCTGTGGGCCAACCGTGATGATGAGCATTGACATTTTGATAAACTAATCAGTTAGATCAGCTCGCCGTGGAACTAAAATACCGAATATGGATGAATAATACTGACTCCGACATCCGAATATGGAAACTCCGACTTTCGGCGCTTGAAGTTCACTTTTTGGGCATGCCCGCTGGTTCCAAGTCAGAATTTCAAAAATATAATGAGATAGCGGCCTTTATTCATTGCCTTAGAGTACATATATAAACGTAGAACACTGCTATTTGCATTTGTGGAAGTGTAATTATCATTTTCGTTCTGCCTATAAGAGAGAAGTTACATAAGCAATTAGTCACGTGTTAGTGTCGATCGTGTTTCGGGAACGGAACGAAGCGCCAATGACATGATTATTATTTTTTGCTTTGTGCAGTCTGAGACATGTGCGACCAGCCGTAGAGTTAGTATAAATACCCGCCTCTTCGCCCGCCCGTAAAGTTCTCTGTCTGGCACCCTTCCTCTTTCCTCCATTGTTCCGCGCAGGGCGCTACGGCACAGCATTCCTTCCCATTTCCCCACTCTTCCTGTTTTTCGCTCTTTGGGCGCGGGGGCGGGCGGGCGGGCCGGGGCGCGGGGGGAGGGCCGCGGGGCCAAGCCGGCCCCGCGCGGGC
>JBBPUL010000434.1:0-20620 GCA_038094675.1 Spongispora temasekensis | reverse complement strand
GGCTGCAGCTGCTAGTGAATTTTCCAGACCAGAAATCTCGTCGCCTTTTCATTTGAAATTTATGCATGTAACCCTTTTTGCATTGCATGCGATTGATCAATAGTTGACTGGCCCACATGAGTCATAAACCAACTTTATAGTTTTGAAAATTATTGTTTTTTGTAGACGACGTATCGGGAGTCCTGGTTGGTTTCTTTGCTCGACCTGCTCGTCTGGGAGCCGGGGATATGGGAATCTTTCAATTCATAAGAACATTCACATACTTCAGTCACTGAAGTCCGTACCCTTGGTTCCCCCGAACTGTACATTTCCTTGTATTTATGGGTCCAGCCGGATTACGGCCGGATTCCATATTATAGGTACGGCCGGGCAGGTACTCTTGGGACTTTTTTTGATAGGGGAACTGGAAGAGGAGCTACTGTACATTTGCCTCATCAGCAAAACACTGATTTTCATACAGAGGTACAGACTAGTACAGACCCAGTACAGACTGGTACAGAAGTACAGACTGGTACAGACCCAGTACAGACTAGTACAGAGGTACAGACTTGTACAGAGGTACAGACTTGTACAGAGGTACAGAGGTACAGACTAGTACAGACTTGCTACAGAGTAGTACAGAGGTACAGACTAGTACTATAGTATAATGAACTTACTAAGTAGTAAATCTCAAACATTGATGATCCCATAATTAAGTAATCCTGTACTCGAGTGGCCAATAATGTAGTAGCATGTGAAGAAAAGTAACACTTCATGCTCAAAGGTTCACAAAGTACTCAAGTTGCCAATGTAGTACTACATACATACAATCATACAGTACATATATATCAGGCATCGGACAAGTCCATCACAACCCAAATGTCTTGTGGTAATTGTCGCTTAACATATTCAGCTTGATAAGACAACAGAATGGTGGCTTCAGGTGTAAGGAATCATCCTTTGGATATATCTAGTCCGTCTCAAATCCTCATGCAATTACAACGCATTAAAACGAGCTGCTGTCGTGCCCTGAGTCACAGTAGCCATCGTGTCGGTTCCATCGTGGGTGTCTCATTCCTAGTTCTCCTAGTCCACACCGTGGCACACCGTCGCTGTTTGTCACGTCACCGTCAAGGTCGTTGTGTCTCATCATAGCCATCTGGTGTTCTCGTCGTCCCGTGGTAGCGGACGCCGTCATGGAAATTGTCACGTCAGCGTGCCAAGTCACGGTCATGTCATGTTGCGCATTATTGTTGAGTGCCTTGTGGCAGTCCTTGTCTCGATGTCACGGCATACTATTATCATGGTTGTAGCTTGAATCGTCACACAAGGCTGGTGTTGACCACCAGTCGACGTCATCGGATGTTGCGTCTCCATTCGCCCTGAGATGGCCTGTTCAATGCGTGCACAGGAGATGCAGAGTGGAGGGGTCGGTTGTCATTGCAGGCTTCGTGAGGGTCGGGAAAACCCGCTGCTCATGACCTTTGGGTCTACCAGTGTGTCGTGTCGCCATGTCGGGGGCGTGTGGTTTGTGTTGTTGTTGTTGTTACCAGCCGGTGACTTCTGCGTTCCTCGATGTTATGTGTGAGGAAGCAGGATGAGGGGCGTACATGCATGTGCACAAAAGAGGAAGGATGAGAGAACGAGAGTCACTGGCCATACAGTCAATGTTTGCACAAATTTATGTCATACATATTTATCAAGTATGCACAAGCTTGAACTTGAAGTCAAATGAATATACTCAAAAACATTCGTATCACTCAAAGTGGAGAACATTTATCATGATGCTGTCCATCCGCCGGAGCTGCATCTGTGTATATAAGGTTTAAACATCTACCAAGGAAATGTAAGCGAATCCACGAACCTAAATGCTGGGCAACTTCAGCTTCTTTGCGGGCGATAGCAACTGTCCCGAATCAGGTGTTGTGATGAAAGGTGCAATTTCAAACCCTTGGTCTTTGACAGAGTGACAAATATGGCCCAATCCCTGGTGTGCAATGTCTACCTGCCTCCCCACTTGGGAGGCGAGCTCTTCATATAGCTGACCCAAAATGGCATGTTCTTCTGCAAGGTACGAAGCGAGGTAATGTTCTGCTTGGATCACCTTCTTACGCACAGCTGCAGCTGCTAGCCGGATTGATGCCTCCTTTTGGGAGTTGATGGCTGGTAATGGTTTTCAACGTGTCAACATCCAGTGAGCATATACAATTCGGTACTTACACATCATATCCTTCGAATCAGAGTTTGGATTAAGTGCACAGGGGGCTGAAGGCAGGCAAGAGAAGACAGTCGGAAGGTTGGATGGTGAAATTGTAGCGGGATTCAAACCGTTCAGTGGGAAGTCACCGGGCGACCCAGACTCCAAGTCACAATCAGCATCAGTAAATCACTTTTTTCCTAGATAGTGCTCTAGAGCTCTCCAAAGCTATGCATAGCAAGGTCTACTATTCCATAGCAAATTAGAAATTTTTTGCCACTTTTTTTGCCTATAAACATTGATTAAAATTTTTACCATATATTTTTACTATCAAATATATTCTTTTAGAATACTTGCCCTGACAATATTAGTCAAATGGACTATACAGAAGTATAAAACAAAGTGTGAGAAAAATGCTAGTTTGCTGATGAGACTCAGAGTTGGTAGTGGCATCGTCCGAAGTTCCATCGATTCCAGTTGAAAAGCTTTGGTCGACCTGAGTGGGTACATTAGGAGCCTGGAATTTAACTTGCAGGAGCCATTGAAAGGAGACACAGGATGAAGCAGAGGGGAGTTTTTGCAATGGTGGTTGACGGACCGAGTGAGATATTCATGGTGTGTGGATATGCTTGTGAGATGGGCATTGCATAGTTTGTGTCCGTCTGCCCCCTTTCTGCATTGGAATAAAGCCTGAGTGGTCTAGAATTGTGGGACGAGTATATGATGTGAAGTATAAGATGCTTGCAATTTTCCTCCCTTCGTGCTTATGTAAGTAAGGCAAGTCAATGCAACACGACGAGGCGTATTGTCCCTAGTGCGGGAAGGCCTTTGAAAATGGAATTCAGCTCCAAAGACACTTGAATCAGCCGCGAGCTAAGTGCCATCATCAGCCCACGGTTTTTGTAGATCCATTGGACCTTCTGGGGCACTTCACTCCGAGTCGAATTTCCGACTCCGACTCCGAGTCGGACGTGGACATGGAACACTTCCATTGGCAGCAAAGATCTGACACACCTTACAGTAGGGAGTCAAATCCGAACCACTCCAGAGACGATAGTATGGAAAGCATTGACCCTGCTGGGGGTGCTCCAGTCCGCGACTATTTTCCTGGGGCAGCCAGAATTGTGGACCAAAACGGGATCAAATTCATAGATGCGTTCGATCAAGACATGTATTCAGATATTTGAAGCTCGGACAACCTTTACTATCCATTTGCCAATCGTCCTGAATGGGAACTAGCAGAGTATTTGCTCACGTCTGATCTAAGTATGGCTGCAATAGATTGTTTTTTATCCTTAACGTTGGTGAGTTTCACTTGCTTGCAAGACAATTCTCTTCAAGTTCCCTCGTAACCATGATTATTTTAGGTCAAACGACTTCAACTTTCATTCCAGACTGCGTCAAAGCTCCGTGGACTTGCGGAGATCCTACCCAAAACCCCTCCATGGAAATGTCGTTGTATTGCCACCTCGCACGATACGAAACGTCCCGTGAGGCTATTTTATAGGGACACGCTAGAATGTTTGCAAACACTCCTCAGCAATCCTCTGTTCGCAAACAAGATTGACTTTTCCCCCTACCGTGTCTTCACTACTGCTCAACGACTGGTCAGGGTTTATACGGAGTGGATGTCTTGTGAGATCGCTTGGGAAATGCAGGTTAGCATACTTGAGCACTCAATTGAGTTGAAGCTGACCCACCGTTCTGGATAGAAAGCGCTTCCTGAGGACAAAGGTGGAACCATTCTCGGTGTCATCCTGTCATCCGACAAGACAAATGTCACGAATCAATGTGGAGGGAAAGTCTCACATCCTCTTCTTATGTCGTTGGCCAATATCCACTCTGAAATACGGTCCAAGGCCTTGTTGCATGGGTTCATTCCAGTAGCCTTTCTTCCTATTGCAGAATTCATTCACAAGGACAAGTGGACGAAGGGCATTCTCTCGGATCGTTTGTACCACGAGGCTCTTGATATCATGGTGGCACCGCTCAAACAGGCAGCCACTATTGGCTCCATGTTATCAGACCCAGTTGGATACAGTCGGTATTGTTACCCCGTTCTCGCCGGCTGCATCATCGACACGCCTGAAGCTCGCTTAGTGGCATGTGTTCGAGGAATGACCTCAGCAATTATGCTTGCCGACTACACCCATTTCGGCGCTCCTTTCTGTCATGATGTCCGAACTGGGGATATTACGCTCAACCAGATCAATTCCATTGATGTCGATCCAGACGATATACAACCTTTCTTCCGAGCATGTGAACAATACCGTCTTAATGGTGTGGTGCTGCTGTTTTGGAGAGATTGGCCCCTTTCCAATCCCGCTTATTTCCTCCCGCCTGAAGTGCTGCATGTCTTTCACCGGTTTTATTTCGACCACGATATGCAGTGGTGTATTCATGCAGTTGGTTCTGAAGAAATCGACTTCCGTTTTTCCATTCTCCAGCCCATCACAGGTCATCAGCACTTTACTACGGGAATTACGAAACTGAAACAGGTCACAGGGCGAACTTTCCGTGACCTCCAACGGTACATGATTGCCGTGATTGCAGAGGCTGCCCCGGCAGGTATTATCCGAGTGGTCCGTTCACTATTAGAATTTCGATATCTCTCACAAGCACCGGTCATCAATGATGACCAATGTCGCAAGATATCAGCCACCCTTCGAGAGTTCCACGAACACAAAGAGAGTATCACTCGTGCTGGTGCCCGTCGAGGAGCAAAAGGAAACATCATCGAACATTGGAACATCCCCAAACTTGAAGTCATGCAGAATGTCGCTTGCAACATTCCGCTCCTCAGACCCCCTATTCACTGGACCGCAGACACCACAGAACGTGCTCATATCGATGTTGTCAAGATCCCTGCAACTGCTACAAATAATATCGACTTCGAATCTCAGATTTGTAGATTCCTTGATCGACAAGAAAAATGTCGTACATTCTCCCTTGCACTACATATCCATGAAAAGGAGGAGAACAAACAGGGTGAGCGAATGGGGATGGAGATAGACCTGGATGACGAGGATGACAAGCGACTGGATAGTCTGGACTTGGATTCCACTGGGATGGAACCCCGGGTCCATCCCATCGTTGATTACTTTACTCGTTCTGCTGAACCCTCTGAACGGAACCCTCCTCGGACATTCATCTCAGGGCCTGTAGCTTTTCATCTTGGACTGAACCCAGCTGTGTCCAGCATGGAAATTGATACCGTCGTAGACAAGCATGGTATATCAGACCTTCGTGCTGCCCTGGTACACTATGTTCAGAATGGCCTGGGCCAGATACTCCAAGTTGGAGGCAGAAGGCAATATTCTGCTAATGAACCTCTACCCTTCCAGCGGCTCCACGTCTGGCACAAAGTTTGTGTACAGCAGAGAGCGTATCATGATCCCACTACTAGTCTTCCTGCTCAATCATTAATCGCCTCGCCCCCATCTCCACTGACTGGATGGCCAAAGGGACGGTATGACACTGCATTTGTCAACATTGATGACAGTGCAGTGTGGCCTCGCAGTGGCCTTCAAGGTTTATGCGCTTCTTTCTCCAGCCTGCTGCTTTACTAACTTAAACCAAATACAGGACACATTGTATGCGAGATACGGCTCATTTTCTGGCCTGTTCCTCCAAGAGGGCTTGAAGATGCCTGGTGGGGTCGACAGTTCCTTGTTTATATTGCAAGATTCGATGTTCTCCCAACACGGAACAAGGATTTCGATGACATTACAGGGATGTACATTCTGAAGCGAGTCCAGTGAGCATCGGGGATACCGATGGGCGATATTGTCCCACTCTCACAGATCCGAGCACTAGCTCCGGTTGTTCCAAAGTTTGGGCCTAAGGCCAATCTGCACCTCATGTCTCATAATTCATCACATTATTCTACCTTTTTTTACCTCAATCACTTCTTTGACAAAGAGATATTTTTTGCATTATGCACAAAGTAGTAGTTGAAAAAGTATTTCGTGTGGACTTGTTACTATAATACGCCTAGATTGTGGGAACAGCTTGTAGGTGCTCTGCTTTGTAATGTGATGGATGCACATACGATAATATCCCTTGACCAATACCACGAAATCATGCCACCTTTCTACAATACTACACATGTTTGTCTTGACTGGTCTACCAGCCACCCACATCAATGGTCCCAGGCTGGCAGCGTGAGCACTGCCCCTACTATTACTATGGGCCACCTTATTGGCACGTCCGAGTCAAGCTGCTCCAGCGGGCGCCCAAACTACACCAGCCTCCACCTAGTTGAAAAGCCTTGCACTCATTATCATACCCCGCTCGAAGCCCCTCCTACACCTCCACTAATCCACGAAGCGACTCTAACCATGGTTGCCGAGTCTTATGCGCTAGATTCACCTAGCTTAACTGGCGACTCACAGAAAAGGGATTTATTAAACAGCTCAAAGATAACCATCCCAGGGGATGACAGAGGACTGAATATTGGTAGGTAGATTATTCTTTAGGTTACAATGACATTGATGTCATCGCCAATCTCACCAGTAAAGTGTGACAATATACTCAAAGATATTCAATGCCTGCAAAATTCAGCAGACACAAAGTCTTTGGAAAATTTGGTAACCAATCTCTACGTTAAATCAAGTTCACTCATGTATAAGTAATTTTATAGACAATGTTTGAGGGTATTAACACTCGTGAATATGCCTACATTGAACAAAAGCTAGAGGATGAAATTGAATGGATTACAACTCGGTAAGTTAAATTACTACTACATATCAACATTTTCTTGACGATCTACACTCAGAACCGCTTATTTCCATGACCTTCAAAGGTTCATTGTCACCATGCCAAGTGATATGCATGAAGCACCTCTCGAACACATCGGCTTCAGCCTGAAGTCCGCTGTCACCTCCATGCCCCTTCAATTTGGCACCTACAACGTCAAGTTCAGATACCACCACAATACGCTCATTCAGAGAACAAGCGGTAACATGATTCCGGACATTCACCTGACGATATTAGCTGGGGGCGGGGGCGACCCCTACCTGAAAATCCCTCGTCAATTTCTGTTCATCGAATGTGCGTTCACGGAGACTGAAGCTCATGCGAGGCAAAAACTCAGGAGCCTGATCGCTGATCACCCGAATACTATCGGGGCTATGATGATCAAGATTTCCGAGGTTCAACATCTACTCCCATCTGCGAAATCCGCTATCTCAAAAGCTCACACCGGTGAGCTTGTGCCAGAAGACAGGTGGTTACCTCTCTTCGGTTGCAACAACAGCTTGTCAGCAAGTTATAAAGGCATCCAATTACTCGATGTCGCATCAGTTGATATCTTCATTTGGATGCATGGCT
The DNA here is from genome assembly GCA_038094675.1 of Spongispora temasekensis. Classification (NCBI taxonomy): domain Eukaryota; kingdom Fungi; phylum Basidiomycota; class Agaricomycetes; order Boletales; family Boletaceae; genus Spongispora; species Spongispora temasekensis. Next base: position 13,113 of record JBBPUL010000434.1, on the reverse strand, counting down.
CTGACGCAGACACACCAATCGATATCGACAATCATGATGGCAGTGTATACGCTGAAGGGGTATGTATTCCTCGATATGTGAACTTTAAACCATTGCTCACTGCCTTTAGGCCCTCCACCCCCAACGGTCGACTGCAGCTGTCGATAATCTACTTGGTAAAATGATGCTCGCAGTAAAAGGACTTGCTTCCACTTATGCCCAAAGCATCACTGCTCCTCACTTGTCCCCATTGAGCACTCCCAATGCTCTCGACTCAATATGCTCAGGCACTCTGGCTACTCCCCGCTTACTCATTGGAGGGAGCGGTCTGCTATCTCATGGAGCCAGCCCGTCCTTGCAAGATGAAGGGGTTCAAAATTGGCTGAAGGCGATTGGGGACTGGTCCCCTCCAGAACCATTGTTCAATTGGAACAAAGTCGCCACTGCCCTTGAAGAAGCAGTAATAGGGATATCTAGACACTGCTATGCTAAGTGGCATAGTATTTTACCCAAGCGCCGACGGACTCCATCCCAGTCGGATGACGATTCTGGAGATATAATTGGGTCATCATTACAACGCTCCGCATTTTGTAAACGAGCTCATGTTGATGGGTAGTATCTTTTTTGGTATGATTATCTGATAAGTTTGTTCAAATTCGATCGCATTTTGCTTTTACTCTACCCTCTGTCGATCGGTATATTTGGTTTGGGAGTCCCGGAGGTCACATGAACATTATGTAAGCCTGGGCCGAATCAAATAGAAATTGAATTTGGTCATTGTCAGTAACTTACTCAACTCGACATGGCAAAGCGGAATGTTGCGGATGCCAGTAATTCACAACCAGCCATCGAGCCAGAGCTTGAACCACTACCCCCAGGCGCGCGCCCTAAGAGGACTGGAGCAGGAAGAGGCGGGTGTGTTCAGCAGCTCGAAAAGTGTGCTGACGCTATCACCTGGCACGTTCCCAAGCGTGGGTGAAATGATAGCATCCACGTGCCTTCCAATGAAGTTGTCAACCCAATGGCCCCGCGGACCTCTCCACGAAAGCGGCATAAGTGCAGTGTCAAGATGCAACCCAATTTGAAGACAGATGCCATATCGGCGGTCCCGGTGAGTTCTCGTTTCAATATTACTTGGCACCAGAAATGACTGACACCATGTGCATGGTAGAGTTCACTTACGTTCGCTGGCGCGTTTGCTCCGAAACCAACATTTCAAGTAGCCAGCAAGTCTTCTCGTTTCGGGTACAAGCAAGTTGTTTCGCAGGCAGATCATCCGAGCCAGGACAATGCGTAAGTCAGGTCCTACTTTCTTGTGTGACGGTATGGTGCTGACATCTGGACCACACAACAGCGGACCATCTCGAGGCAGTGGTCAATCGACGGAGTACCATGACCATCAGAATGATCAGTTGTACGATACGGATGATGAGGATACAAGGCAGTCGAGAGTTTTACCGAGTAAGTTCAAGTGTAGCTCGTTTGTTCAGGTTGGGACTACTGTCGATACAGAAAGGAGTGAGACTTCCAACAAGACTGGTTCCAACAACAAAGAAGAATATGTGGATGATAATGAACATTCTGGAAATGAAGGCCACATTGATGAGGATGAACGCTCTGGTGATGAGACCAGCAATGTTGGCAAGGAAGTCTGATTTAATGTCTCTAACAATGAAGAACACGATGACGATGAAGGCGCTGATTCATCTGGAAATGAGCCACATGAAATGAATGTGGACAGGTCCAGTGGAGGCAAAGTATTTGCACAGCGGTCCAATAGATGCAGTATATTCACCCAGTCTTCTGGTATGTCTATTATGATCCTTTGGCGTTTGCTCATTACCGATCGAATGTAGACAGTGACAGAGAGGAGGAGTCACCACCTGCCACAGTTACCTGCCAGCGCCGTCGGGAGATACAGCACTCTTCCCATAGGAATAAGAATACTCATAAAGAATTGGTTTGTCTCTTCTCATATATCTCAGGCAGGTCAGCAAGACATCACACAGGCTTCTAATCAACACCGCAAGTCAAGATCAAAGCATTCAAGTGAGAGAGGACATCCTGAAAATGCTCGTACATTGCTCAACTATTTGTTGGACTTGTTGTGTCAAATACTTCATGATCTAGCTGTGCAATGCGAGGCGGCAAGCCAATCACATCATCGTGAAGGCAGAAATAGAAGCAATCGATCTCACCGTCAATCAGATCACGAGACAGCCTCTGAATATGACGTACTCACCCGCCACCATCAACGCAACCGTGCTCCATGCCCTCCTACCCAAAGCCAGCTCAAACATTCAAGAGCTCACCGACACAACCCACTCTCCATCAATAGCGACGCAGCCTCTGAGTCGGATACAGACATCAAACTTCCTCTGCCATGATATAAGGCAGCAGAAAAACGAAGTTTCTGGCCAGTTATGTGGAAACGGTTGATTGATTACATGAAGACTGAGTTTTGTGTTCACTTGGCTACTTGCGATGCGTTTCCTGGTATTCATCGTGCAAAACAATATGTGATTTCGGGTATCGTTCAACAGATTTTCAAGCACTACAAGGAAAACCGGATAAAGCTCGAAGACGGCATGTTTCCCCGATATGAACAAGAACTCTATACGCTTGTATGTCTTTCGTTTCTGGTGGTGGCAGGTTAATGATTGGTAATAGATTTACAATGATGCTTCGACTTTCCGTTGCGAGATCAAGAAGATCTGCTTCCGTGACATTGCTGACCTTTACGAATTGAAGCCACCGTCAAATCTCAATGAGGACAAGTCTATCAAATGGGTCAGAATGCGAGCATTGGATTTGATTCAAGGAGCTCAATTTCTTCGAGGTCCTTGTAATGAAGAGGTAAAATATCCAGTTTCATCTATGACAGTGTATCCTGATGTTTGTAAGGGCGTCGAGCTAAATTTTGCTCATAAGGCAATATTTCATTTATCTGTGCGGGCATATTATGGAGCCAGCCAGAAGCTGCTGGGTGAGACTGAGCCATTCAAGGAAGGTATTCCTGAAGCTCTATTATACTGATTGCATCTGGAGTATGGTGATACTGAGTTATCTATGTTTCGAAGGTACTCACATTTCATTTCAGATCAAGGGAGCTCTATGTTGTCTTGAGAGGCATGGTAGTATTCCCAAGGGTGCTATTTATCACATTGAACAACATGATTATGAGCAGTTCTATGCCATGATGGGTAAGGTTGTGCATCATGATATAGGTGGTCCTGTGCTCCAGAAACAGCTCAAGAAGTGGGGCCGGCATGCTAAGTAAGTTCAAGTTTATTCAAATTTCTTTGGGCTAATACTTTGTCTGGTATAGGCAGGGTATCTTTAAGCTTTCTTCTGGGAAGCATGTGGATGAAACTGAATATGCTCTTGCTCCAATGGATTAGGTGATGGATCTGGCATACCTTTGTTTAATACCCACATTTATTAAATGTTATATAAATGAATAATTGATGAGTTTGATTGGTTGTACATAAATGCAAGCTAGTTGAAGTGCATTATACATGTATTGTACAGCTGTGTGTGGGTCTGTACAGACTCACAGAACTACAGACAGATCCCCCTCTGTACAGCTTTGTACAGAGTCTGTAGCTCTGTACATGTCTGTACAGCACTGTACAGAGGGGGTGTGATTTACTGATGAGTACAGGTTTGTACAGGTCTGTACAGCACTGTATATAGTAGAGTAATCTGTATGGGTCTGTACAGCTCTGTACAGACTCTGCAGCTCTGTACAGCTCTGTACAGACTCTGTATAGACCTGTACAGAGGGGGACCTGTCTGTACCTCTGTACCTCTGTACAGCTCTGTACAGCACTGTACAGAGGGGGTGTGATTTACTGATGAGTCAACAGTGATGTGGAAATCATTGCAGAGGTCCGTTGACAAGAGGCAGTCCGAAACGGAGAGATCATGGAGGTGGATGATGACGAAGACGGCTCCGATGATGGGAGCTCGAAACCTATGCCAACTTCTGAGTTGGTTTCGCTTGCTGAGCAGCTCGAGGCAGGTTTTATCTCACGGGTTGGCACCAGCTCTTCCTCTGAGTTTTTGCACCTCCTTGAACTCCGTCATGAGCAGATGAAAGGTGCAAAACAGACAGTGTTGGCCGCTCACGGATTCATGAAATTAGCCTAGTTACATTGGTTTGGACACGATGCATAACAGGTAATGCATATTTCTACCTAATTAGCTGCCCCTTATCCCATAATAGTAGAGGTTTTGCTGTTGTATATATCTCACAACGTATCAACTTTGGTGGCTCCCGACCGTATACGTTATGAGAAAGTCTACTGTACTTGAGTCTCAAAACAAAGTGGGAAATGTGTTATTCGGTTGCCGCAAAGTTGAGAGGCCGGCGTACTAAAAAAGCAACCAAGCCCCGTGCCAGGACTTTGAAGTTCGAACTAATTCCACTGTTTTTTTACATTGTCGCTCGTGTAGCCTGGCCGAGGCGGTGTTAACTTGTAAGGGTAAGGCATACTTGCCAGTCGCAACCTCAGGCCGGAGGCTGTGGTCGGCAAATTGAAACGTTTGGCAAACTTTGACCAAGGCTGGCACGGCCTCAAACGGCACCGGGCCAGACATGAACCGACTGATTCATGAATGACTCGGGACCTGCTAAGGGTATATCTCGATCACTCGTCACTGGTCGGACTCGCTCACCACGGTGTAAAATAGATCGCGCACCACAGAGAACAACTTGTCAGGCCCCGAAGCGGCATGGATTCGACTCAGACCTTTTACCCCCCTCTTCTGGGTGACAAACAAGGAAACTACAGGATATATATCATTGGGAACGGCGGTACGTGGGCATAGTAGTTCTCTATGATATAGACTAAGCCGACTTCTCACTGGCGACCTTCAATCGGTCGATTGAACTTGCTGGTACGACAGGGACAGGCAAGGTGTGTACTAGTTCCGTGCTCACGCAGTTCCGGCAATATATTTTGTACCCAGTCCACTCTTGGCACATACCTCTCTGCCAAGTTACACCTGCCCCTCGTCGCCCTCGATCAAGTCGTCTGGAAACCCGGATGGAAAAGGTTACCCACAGACGAGCTCGCACGAGAGGTCCAACGCTTCATGACGTCTGCATCATCATCTCAGCATCATCATCGACTTGGAGGACAAGTTCATGATCATGACCCATCCGGACTCCTAGTCAGAGGAGGATGGATCATCGACGGCAACTGTCAAGCGGTGGAAACGTTGATCCAGGACGAGGCGACGGATATTATGTGTACGTGTCTGTTTACCTCCGACTCTCACTCACCTTTGTATCACGTCGCTCGGTGATACACACACATACCACACAGGGCTAGACCCACCCCTCCATTTTTACCTCCCCCGCCTCGTCTGGCGCACTCTCATGCGCCTCCTCGGTCTGAGGCCACCCTGCGCGCACGGGTGCATGGACACCTGGACCGAGACATTTACGTCGCGCAAAAGCATCCTTTGGTACGCCATCACCAACCACACCGTCGTCAGGGAGAGATACGCGGGCTGGATGACGCAGATGGGTGGCACCGGGGGAAAGATGAGGCGGATAGACGAATCGCGGGGCGAATTGGAACGGTGGAAATGTTGTCTTGGAGAGTGCCTGATCTGAATCTGATGACGACCCAACCAAGTATATGACAGAGTATAACGAAAACATCGTGTTTTCGCTACGAAACAACAATCGAGGGGGGTCGTTCGCCTTGTTTCCCTAACCACTATCCGTCGAAGTAATGGGACGGCGTGGTGAATAAAGGACATACTACCGTCGTTTCAGCGCTGGTCAGCAAAAGTGTGCGACAACACCTCTTCGACTATACCTCCGGACACTGTTGAACTCGCATGGAATAATCTGATACCTACATGAGCAGAATGTCGACGTTGAATTCATAGTCTGGCTGGCCCCAGACATACTCTGCGACATCTTTCAGAACGAGGACGACAATAAGAGTGATGGAAGCCACGCGACTCGGAACGGTTTTGGGAAGGCATCGAAATGAGGCCCGGGGATGACACCGTCGAGCTTGTCGAGCAAGGATTTCTCGTTGACCGGCGATTTGCAGGAGAAAAGCGTGCTTCTGCCGGTGACCCCACGCCAGACGCCATTGACCTCACCACTTCCCCACTTCCGCCCCGCCCACCCCGCCGACGCTGTCAGTTCGCCAGAGACAAAATCGAAGGCGGGTCGACGACGATGACGACCAGTCCTCGTGGCAGCCAACCCCCAGCGACACTGTTGCCCAGATCGCAACGTGGCAAGTCCCTTCAGACATCCTACCTGCAGACGAGCTTTCCCCTGCTGCCATCGATGTCTCGGATTGGAACGATATGCCGCCCTCGAGCCAAACCCATCCCGCAGTCTCGGTCCCAGAACCTCTCTCGACGTACACGTGTCCCATCTATTTTTCCCGACCAACGAATGCTACGCTGACTCCGTGTGGCCACATATGCTGCGGCCAGTGGTCATCGCAATGAACAGAGCACCACCAGCCATGTGGGTGACAGCTTGCACATTGCCTCACGGCTCACACACACTCGCAACGTAGCTGTCCAGTATGCCGCGCAGAGATATGCGTGCGTCTACTGATACCATGACATAGCGTGGTGTACCCATTGGATGTGTACGTAGGGACATCACACGATACGCTCTCATGGCTTACCTGCATCTGTAAAGCGCAAAGACGCGTATATAAGCCACGTCCTCGACTCCGGCCAAGGACAAACGCAAAGACGAACTGTCGATACTTTCCGTCCTGCTCGACATCTTCAAGCAGGAAGGCATCTAGGGATGGTACCGCGGATTCGCAGCGACAATGCTCAATACAATTTTTTTTATACGTGCGTTGTCCCCCTCTACTACTTTCCAGTCCATCGCTGATGCGCGCAATGACCTTTGGCCGCATCCCCAGATTACCCCTACTATTTCTTTTGCTCTTTCCTCTGCACAGCTTACATCTACATCAAACATCTCACCGCGCGAGCCTCTCTAAGTTCTAAAGCCACCGTCCTATCCACCGCCGCAGAACTCTCCCTCGGAGCCGCTGCTGCTGCCCTCTCTCCCAAATATTCACCATCCCTGTCTCCGTCATTGCAACACGGCAGCAAATAGGCCGCTCATCACGAGCAGAAAAGGTACCTGGTAGAACAACCACAACGACTCCTTTTTCGTCATCGGGCGCGAGATCGTCTGCAAGGAAGGCATCACCGGCCTGTGGTTGGGCATCAAACCCGACAGGGTTCTCACCATGAACCCCGCAATCACATATGGGGTGTACGAGTGCCTAAAGAGCACTCTCGTATACGCGCGCTCGGCCGCCGGTGCCACTGACAAGCCCACCCCAGCAATCACATTTCTGCTTGGGGCGTTCAGTAAGTCGCTTGCCACTATTGTATTCTATCTATTTTTATTGGATAAGATGCGCAAACTGAAGTGAGATACAAGTGACGTATCTATATATTATGGCCAAATTACGCCAAAACAAACAGGAGCCGCATGACCACGATGGCGACGCAGCCCCTCGTCCTCGCCTTCACCCTGCAAACTCACCATGCAGGTACGATACACGGAAGTACCCGCACGCTGTAAGCACACGGGTTACCCATTGACAGACCCTAGCGTCACGGCATACTCTATCATCCAGACGCCGTTCTTCACTGGACGCTGGCGTCGGCCCGGCCGTCGGTTTGGCGCACTTTCACCTGCTTAGACTGATCCCTTAATGTGAGCCCGAGTTGGAGCTCAGCGCTCCGCTTTCAGCCCAGCACCCTCAGGGCCTGTACCAGCGACACAGAAGCCCTCCAGCTCAAAGACAACACTTCGTGTCTATCTCCGTGTTCGCGAGCCGCTTATGACACTGAAGGCACGAGGGCGGCAGGTGCGGTTCTCGTTCTTGTCTGACAGCCACGATCAGTGTCGATTCACAGCCGTCGATTGTGCACTGCAAATTATGTACCACCAGTATCACCCATCGTTGAGAGTCCGATTTGACCTTCACCTGACAAACATCGTGCTAGACGCGTCAATCGTGGTGTGCAAATGCAACCGTGTGGAGTAAGGAAAAGGATTGTAGATGATATATCCTTCAAGGCTTGTGGCTCTGTAACAATAGCAGCCTTGGTCCGACTAAACGATGAGGAAGTGTTACGTGCAATCTCAAATATCAAGCAAGGGTTGCAAATCCGACTTCCTCTGTTCCATAATCAAATATGGTGCAGACACTCTGAAGGAAAGGGGCTCCGATAGACCAGTAAGCTGTTGAAATTGCTCAGCTCTGTCTGAAGTACTGTAGAACATAATGAGGATAAACTCACCGGGCCGTCTCCTCACGTAGTTGGGGGCTCAACGGAGGAGCGACTTGGTCCACCGGGGGAAAGAGGGTATTTAGTCAACCCAGCTAATCGTGCATCTGTGACGATTTCTCTCTTTTCACGACAGTTCTATATCCACGCCCCTCTGATGATACCATGTCCATAGAAAACGTACCTTGCTCATTTACGCACGTGTAAACGCGTTCATATCATTGCTACTAAATGATGATACTTATCGCATGTTGTTAGGTAAGATGTCACAGGGTACTCACTTGTAGCCCATCAGCAATCTATCCAAGAGGCGTGCTCGAATCTGCATTTCGTTTAACACTTCATGCACATGATTGATCTTACGAGGGGATTCGGTCATTTCATATAGACGCACAATCACAACGTTAGTGACTTCCTCCTGCAACTACTATACTATCGCTTCCAGGTCTGACCACCTCCGCGCGCGCCAGTTTCTCTCTCGCCTTATATGTGGCAAAATAAAAAGAAGTCATTCAATATACAGTCATCGGATAAAAAAAAAACTCACCCGCATTAACAAATCCACATCAATCTCTGGCAACGCCTCCCGCATATCCCCTGCCCAAGGTACCACCTCCCATCTCGTCGGCGCGTTCTGAATACACAAACAAATGTCTTCCGGAATGTGCGCACCATGTTCCGCATTAAATTCTTCGCGTATCTGACGTTCCTCTGTAAAATGACGTCACAATCTTCGTCAAGGAAATCAGCCACGTAAAAATCCCCACCAGACGACATGGCATCCAACTCGGCCATCATACGCTCGACAATCTTCTCTGCCCCTTCGCGGTATTGTCGTCGTCGCTCGATCTCGACAAGGAGTTTGTCAAACGAGGATTGATATTGGACATATCTGTGGTGAAGGTCCTCTATGACCAACAGTCGTTGCTGGAGACCCTCTAAAAGGTCCTCACAGTTGGTCTAAGAAAGTAGCACTGAACGCAATTCCTCCCTTGTAAACCTACGAACGCACCTCGACCTCTAGTTGCTTCTGCAGCATATCAGACATGATATCTCCCAGCTCGTCTAGATCGTCTAGGGTGCTGCGACTCGCATCTAATTGTTCCTGTGCAGCAGTCTTGGCAAGTTCCAATTTCTGACTAATTGACAGGACATAAATAGATATAAGTATGTCGTTCAGCGACATGATGCTCACTGATCTTCCTCTACAGAATGCACGTCCTGTTCGAGCTCCTCCATGATTGCAGGAAGTTCATCCGTGTCTCGGTGCATCGCTATAGCAGTTCGGTAGTACCTATATATAGAGAGAGAGAGTCACAAGTCTTCAAGGCCTACCTTGCATCTCTTCCTCCAGATAGGATATCCCAGCCTCGCTGTCGTGAAGGGCACCTGCCATCTGGTCATAATGTGACGCCAGGCTTTCCAAGTGTCGCGCCATCCCCGTCGTCGTCTTCTCCTGCGAAGTCAACAAGGCTTCAATCGGAAGTGGTGTGCTCAAGACGAGCAATGATTCGCGGATGGACGAGACCGTGTTCAAGAGCGTCTCTGGGTAGTCGTAGGTCGATGACATGACGTCCTAGATGTCCGCAGCCCAAACCAAGGTGAAGAGGAAGCACAAGACAAAAGGAGAGACGCACGTCAAACCGCGTTCGGTCGTTTTCCACCGCGTCCAGCACCTGTTCTATCGCGCTCTCATCGACAAAATCACGCAGGGTCTTCCAGGTTGACCGGTCGACGGTCTTCTTCTTCCCAAACGTGTTCTCCCGTACAGTGGCGGACGGGCTCTGAGTTGGATCGATGACGCCATCTGCCTTGTCAAGCGAGTGTTGGCTGCCGAAGAGCGAGGAAGCGGACGATGTTTCGTGGAAGCCTGGGGGAACAAGCTGGGTACCAAGGGACTCGAGGATGGCGTCGAGGGTGGAGATGCGCTCTGAGCGGACAGCGTCCCATTCCTGTGCGTATGGTGTAGAATTGGCGGCGAATAGGAAGAGAAGAGGACGCACGCGGATCTGCCTGTGGAGTTGCAGGCGTTTGTGCTCGAGGCTCTTTGCCACGCTGGCGGCGAGCTGCACGATTGTGTCAAGAGATGAAATAAAGTGCCAGTAGTCACTGCATACCTTGAGCTGCTTGATGATGGCCTCGCTGATCCACTTTACCCTTGCGTCGAGAGCGAGCACGTCGACTGTACACTGCGCTGAGGCGTTGGTGACTGCATTGGCCTTTGAGCAGAGTTGTTCGCCGTGTTGTAGAGCCTTCTTAGACTGCAGCACAAGCGAAACGAGGTGAGGATGGTTCGAGCGCGGTGGAGAGGCCATCAAACAGTGCAACTTCAAAAGGCCAAGTCACACCCAGTCAAAGTGTGGCTGTGCAAGAAGGCCACTATTCATTCGCCACATAGGGGTACTACATGGTTCAGCCCTACTACATAATACAAAACGTAAAGCCTTAAACTTCGCTCTTCCTCACAATGTTCTTTTCCTTAGGGCATTAACAGTCATCAAGCGAACGTACATGTCAATAATCGCACGCGTACCTGATAGGAGGTTGTCTTGCCGGTGTTGTCGTTCTTGATAGAATACCTCACGTCCTGCAAGAATCAGACGGCGTCCGACCGTTGATCATGCTGCTCCTTACCGCACCAGACCCATGCACATTCACTATTTCTCCATGACTGTGCGAGACATTGTCGTTCGCGCCCCCGACAGGCCTATATTCGACCTTGTCTCCTACCTGCATTCACGAGGTCAGCCTGAGCCACGCCGTGTACGGTATAGTTGAACTTGGCCAAGAATGCTTCACCTGATACAGCTGTTGTTCAGTTGTTTCCTGTGCTGATGATCAGCGACGACTTTCCCGCATTGAAAAAAAGGAGAGCTCACGGCCATGAGTGCTTTGTAAAGGCGAGAAAGATGAAAAAAAAACAAATACCCTGTCAACCCCGTTTATATACCGCCGACCTGGTCTGGGTCACATGAACAACGTCACCGAGTGACAGAATAGACAGAATATTTCACATTATGACGTAGGCACTCCGCAGTGCTACTGTAGCCTATCAGGAAAGCGGGTTTATAACGTTATCGCTTGTCGATTCTTTGTGAACTTTTGAGTGTGCCCACGCCCAATCATAGCTCTGGAAATCGGCCAAGCGAGCCTTAGCGAGGTATTCCCGTAAGACCCCCTTCAGTTACGCGCTCATCGAGCACTCGATGAGCGCTTAGAAAAGTCCGATTAGTAGGTCCATAAACAATACATACTGGCATGCGCTGGGAGAATGAGATGGGGTTAGGCAGCTGGGCGTGTGCCAATCGGGACTTCCGAATGGCCCTCAGTCTTCGGTGAATGTTGTGCAAGTGGGCAAGCAGTAGCACAAAGGTGGGTCGGATAGATAGACGTGCGGAGGTCACAATGAGGGCGTGCACGCATACTAGGATGCCTGACATTTTGCACCTCTGGGAATCACCGACACTGATCAATATCACTGCCTTCCAATGGCGCAACGGTCTTCAGGGGCGGGCAGCGTGATTGCTCATGCCTTGAGTAGAACCAGTGATCCTGTGCACATTGCAAGTCTTTCAATGACCAGTAATTTGTCCAGTCTTCACGTAGTCTTTGAGGGTAATAAATAGCGTCACTCTACTATGTTGACCGACTTCACCTGAATTCCAGGATGAACTTGACTGACATCGAGATCCGATGCCAAGTAGAGTACCTTTTACAACCCCGCCGTGTTTTATGGCCACAACGGCAAATATTTGGTGCGGTCGCGCGGGATACAGTTTGGGACAGTCAAAGTCAACAAATTTCACGACCGATTTTTCCTGCCTACCACAAAGGTGCGAAACAGTTCTAAACCATACAAAGTACACATTTAGGCCCAGGGCTCGTTGATTTTACGAGCAGAAAGCCCAGAAAAGTACATATAATGTCCCTGACCTGCCAAAAATTTGGCCACCCTTAGAAAAATTAGCTAAAATAATGAAAAAATGTGCAATCGACTCTGTTCGCTGAGCAGAAAACAACGCCACAGAGAATGGAGGCATAGGAGCAATGCTAGATGCGAAATTTAAACATTACTGCTACACTGAGTTGTCAACTAACAACAATGCCTCGTGGTCGACCAAGAAAGAGGCAACGGAACACTTCAGGGCTCCACCAGGGTGCTCGAACCCATTTAGCGCAATCAAATGACAGCCATCAGCATAGCCCAGAGTCTGACCTGGAGTTGGATGAAGAAAACGAACCTGTTATTCTGCTTGATGGCCTGAAGGTCGATCTCATGAAAGCATACTGTGGAGACAGTGATCCATCTGACTCAGATATTGATGAAGAGGTCGAGTTGGAAATTTTGGAAGATGAAGAACTTGGAAGAAAACTTGCAAAGATGGTCGAGAGAGAAGATAAGAAGGATCTTGAGTGGGTTCCAAAGAGTCTTCGAAGCAAGCAGTGTAAGTTTACATTTGGACTTGGATTGGGTTTGTAACCCATTGGCACTCATCTCGACTCACCTGAATCAAAGCAGCCCGGCCAAAAACATATGTAAAGGGACCTGATGTCATGAACAAGTCAAAGCGTACCCAACAACGTTATCGAAAGCAGTGGAAGTCTCAAACAGCACTGGATGCCTTTGGTTTCACACACAAACTTGAAGCTTCTGGGCCCACTGGGGTTGAACAGTCCAACTCTGAGACGCCATCAATATTGAAGTTGGTACACTCCAACTACTATTACCGGCTACATGCGCTAAGCATAGTCGAGCTAATACCAACTAACGAGTTGAGACAAGTCATGAATTGACATGTCCCTGACACCTGTCAATCATGA
>JBBPUL010000433.1:0-20642 GCA_038094675.1 Spongispora temasekensis | reverse complement strand
ATGGTAGTGGGGACGGTGTCCATAAGGTACACCTTCTCTGAGAGGGAGGGGGGAATGCCCGTGGAAAAGTAATGGCAGATGGTGGCTGCCTCGTTAAGTCCCGCTAGGCTGACCTGGTTGCGGAATTTGGAGATGTATTGGCTGAGGGACGGTTGGAAGGTCCCGTCGCATCGTTCGTTGATGCGATAAGTGGCCAACCAGGTCAGAGCGTTGGCGGCAGTGTTGGGGCTCTCGAAGTGAGCCTTGAACTCTTTGACGAAGTCGTCCCAAGATCCGAGGGCCATGTTGGTACCTCTCATGCTTTTGTCCGTGAAGGTATCTGCCCAGGTAAGGGCGTTTCTGTCGTTCATGAAAGAAAGGGCGAAACCAATCTTCTTCTCATCGGTCGAGTAGACGTCGACGTTAACGGCGAGGTACCGTAGAACCGAGCGAAGCCAGGGCATGGCGTCGCATTGTTTGCCTGTGAAGGCCTTAGGTTGGGCGAGACGGAGTTCGGTGGGTTTGGCCGACATTGGAGATGGGGGGCTGGGTGGTGAGGGGGGCGTGGTGGTTCCAGAGCTCGGACTAGGGGGTGTAGTGGACCTCCAAGAGGGGGAGGTTACGAGGGGTGGTGGTGGTGGGCGGGGGCGCCGCTTCAAAGGTGACGGAGGGGTCAAAATGGCTGCGAGCTACAACAATGGTAGTCGCGTTTGAAGAGCTTGAGCCTTTTGTTACGACAGGCGTGGGTAGCGTCAGTCGTAGACTCGATGTGCAACCTAAAGCTGCGAGACGAAGACGAGGGGCGTAGGTCCTACACGCAATGTGCAGAGACTGGTCACTACTCCGCCTGGGTGAGTATGTAGCGATGTTGAAGATAGGGACAGAGTATCCTCGAGCGAAGACGCTGTGAGGCCAAGTGGTTCGAAGGGAGAGCAGAGGGGAGCGAGAGGGTCAAAGACGCAATAGATTGCTATCTCGAGTAGGCTCAAGCTAGAGATACATGGCTTGTGCTACGCCCTATTTATATGTAAGGAGTCCTACGCACGGACCAAGCGGTGCGATAGTTCGACGAGAGAGGAATCCAAACTAGGTAACTGGAGATAAGGGGAAATCGGTCACACACGGTATGAAACGAGTCAGAAGGCCGTGTGAGATAGAACTACATAGAATGCTGCAGAACGCATGATTCAGAGATAAGAGATAATGGAAACGCACAGCCGAGAATGCTGACTAAAGGGAAAGGCTGTGCGTGTTTAAGTAACACAAGGCAAAAGAGGACGAAGAAAGAAAGGAAAAAGGGCCGATTGTAACAATGGGAGCTGCGAGAGGAGGCAGAGGAAGAGGATGATCCAGGTGGGGAGTGACGGTTGCGGAAAGAGCAGGCAGCTCGGGTGTGACTGAGGGAACGGCAGTGACAGAAGGGGTAAGTGTAGTGGGGGCAATGCACCCTAATGTGTCCGAGTCTGTGACATATGAAACATGAGTCACAATACCGATTGTGATCACTTGGGCAGGGTAAGTCTCCCTGCAGGATGCGTTATTGAACCATGGCCTCTTGGATGCGGTTGAAGCAGGCTTGGAGGGCATCAATAGCTAATGCTTTTATGAGATCGAGGGCAGAGGAGGAGGCAATGGGTGTTTTGTTGACCGCAGGGACAGAGTCGCAGATAATTTTGGAGGGTGATGGAGAGGGGAAGCGAAGGGCATAGCTGGAGATGGCAATACTGGTGGGGATGGTGATTGTAGTGGTTTTCTGGAGGTATCTGTCAATGTCTTGGATAAATTCTAGGTAACCCAGCTGGTGAGCTAGATCGTGGATATGTCCAATGGCTCTAGAGTGAATGGTCTAGATGGAGGCCCCGATGAGTGAGATACCATGATGATCATTACTGATCAGGGATTGGAAGAGGTGGGGGAGACGCTCCAGCTGGAGGTAGACCATGAAAAGGATGAAGAATAATGAAGAGGGGTCAGTGAAGGCCGAAATCCCCATGAACATGTGGGGATCAGTGAGGAATTTGTAGAGCGTGCTACACTCATCATCGGTGGGGTCAGAGGTCCTGAGAGTATGGGTGTGGATGGGGATGTCCACAGAAATCACTGGGGTTGGGGCATCAGCAGGCAGCTCGAGTATGGGGACAGTATATATAGTGTCAGGGCTAGGAGGTGTACTGTCCATTGCCAGTACCACAACATCCTCATGATGAGGAGCGTTGGCCAGCGACGGAGAGGGGGTGCACGGCGGCGAATCAAGATGGTCCTCCATAGGAGGTACTGAAATGGACAGGGATGAGGGAGTTGAGAGAGATGAGGCAGAGACATTGGTGGACATGCTAAAAGAGAAGCGAAGAGGCGAGGGGGAGAATACAGTTGTGGGCGTCATAGGGTGAGAAAGCTATTGCTTCGAGGGAGAGAAGGCCTTTGGGTGGAGGTTCTTATACTTCTGGAGGGCGGACTTCACATTTTTCAAATTCTGTTCTGGGACCCAGGAGTCTTCTTCGGTGGTATAGCCCTTCCATCGAATCAGGAACATGCGGAAGCATGGTGTTCCTCTGTGGCACAGAACCTTCTTGATTTTATATTCCTCTTTGCCTTCTATTAGCTCCGGGGGTGGAGTTGGGAAATTTGGGCCATGGATGCTGTTTTCGCGATAGGGCGATAAGAGGGAAGCATGAAACATGGGGTGGATCTTCCATGTCATAGGAAGTTGGAGTCTATATGTCAGAGGGGATAGGACTTCCATGACAATGAAGGGTCCTTTCCTTTTGGGTGTGAACTTAGGGTTTGCAATGCGGCGATTGAGGTTTTTTGCTTCTAACCACACCTTGTCTCCCTTGGTGAATGGGGTGAAGAGCAGCATGTTCAGGATGCCATTGCTTGACATGCAAGTTCGTGGGTGGCTAGTGCTTCATTCCTTGCTGCGGACAGGGCCTTGAGGTGTTCTTCCAGGGCTGGGAGCAGGGTTTCTGCGAGGATCGTGGGGAGAGCACGGGGTTCGAAGCCGTACATGAGGTAGAACAGCAATTTGCCAGTAACAGAGTGGGGGCAGTGGTTGTGCGTGAATTCTGCATGGATGATATGATCAGCCCACGTGGTCAGGTTGTTCCCGCAGAAGATCCGAAGGTATGTTTCAACCTCTTGGTTGATGCGTTCCGTTTCACCATCAGATTGGGGGTGGTAGGCAGTGGATAGGGAAAGGTCATACATATTTCAGGAGCTTTCCAAGCTCCTGAGCGAAGGTAGATGCGAATTGTGGGCCACGGTCGGAGATGATTTTGTCATAGAGGCCCCAATGATGGTAAACTTTGTGGAAAAAGAGAGATGCTACTCCCTCAGCAGTGATGGTTTTCTTAGTAAGGCAGAGAATTACCCCCTTAGTAAGCCCGTGGTCGACCACATCCAATAGGCTATCAAAACTGTTGGACAATGGGAGGTCTGTGATAAGGTCACAGGAGACTTGCTGGAATGGGCGAGAGGTGAGGGATTTAATCAGGGATAGTGGAGGAATAGCAGAGTGGGTGTTGGCCTTGTTTTGCTGGCAAGTGGCACATCCATTGACATAACAGCGGACTTGAGTAGCGAGGCCAGGCCACCAAAAGTCATGGGCAATAAGTTGGCGGGTTTTCAAGTATACAGGGTGGCCAGCGGAGGGGTGATCATGG
Organism: Spongispora temasekensis; assembly: GCA_038094675.1. Classification (NCBI taxonomy): domain Eukaryota; kingdom Fungi; phylum Basidiomycota; class Agaricomycetes; order Boletales; family Boletaceae; genus Spongispora; species Spongispora temasekensis. Next base: position 17,001 of record JBBPUL010000433.1, on the reverse strand, counting down.
GCGCATTGGATGACCGTGAGGTGGTCAGGTTCAGGGACATAAACACGATCTCGATAGCAAAGGAGGTTTTCCTTAAATTGCCAATCAGAGAGATGGTTGCAGAGGTTGGGGGCGGTGACGGGTCCCTTGAGGTCGGCGCAGAGATGGGTGACAAGTTCATCTGTGGCGGAGTTTTTCTGGATGGTGGTCATGATGATAGAGTCAATGACATGGACAAAGAGGGTTTCTGGGAGGAGGGTGACTGCCTGGTTATCAGATTCGGATGAGAGTCTGTCTGGGCGGCGAGAGAGGGCATCTGGGCCAGAGAGTAAGGATCCGGGGATGTGAGTCATCTTGAGATCAAAGTCTGCAAGATCAAGGAGCCATCGCGCTTGGCGACGGTTGAGGTTCTGGGGCTGACAGAAATACATCAGGTTCTTGTGGTCAGTGAAGACCTGCACAGGGTGTTGTGAGCCATGGAGGTAATGGCGCCATGCTTTGAGGGCTCAGATGATGGCCAGAAGTTTCCGGTCAAAGATGTCATAGTTTCGTTCAGCTGGGGAGAATGACTGAGAGAGGTAAGAACAGGGGTGCCAGTCCCCGTTCGAGTCAGTTTGGAGGAGGATGGCACCGGTGGCATCTTGTGATGTATTGGTGGTCACTGCAAAGGATCTGGAGAGGTCTGGAAGATGGAGGATGGGTCAAGAGAGGAAGAGCTTCTTGAGTTTGTCGAAGGAGGTTTGGCATTGGGGAGTCCATAGCCACGCAGCAGTTTTCTTGGTAAGGTCGATGAGGGGGCAGGCGATGTCGGAGTAGGAGGGTATGAAACACCAGTAAAAGTTTGCGAATCCAAGGAATGAGCATACATCCTTAACTTTCGTCAGTGTTGGCCAGGAAGTGATTCCATCGAGCTTGACGGGATCCATGGCGAGTTCCCCTGGTTTAACAATCATGCTGAGGTACTCTACTTCTGGAGTGGTGAACTTGTATTTGTTAAGGCGTAGATGGAGATCTAGCTCCATTATTTGTTGAAGGACATGACGGGTTCACTCTGTGTGGGATTCATTGTCAGGGGAGAAGATGAGCAAGTCATCCATATAGATGACAAGCCATCCTTCGGCGATCATATCTCGGAACAAATCGTTCATGAAACGTTGGAAGGTGGAGGGGGAGTTGTTCATGCCGAAGAACATAACCATGGGTTCGAAGAGGCCCTTATGGGTGATAAAGGCTCCTTTCCACTGGTGACCATCCTTGATGTGTACATTGTTATAACCCCATCGGACATCGAATTTGGTGAAGACGTTAGCTCCCTTGAGCTTATCGACAAGGTCGGAGACAAGAGGTAGGGGGTAGGCATCATGGATGGTGTGTTCGTTTAGGTACCTGTAGTCCTGGCATGGATAAAGTTTGCCATCCTTCTTCTTGACGAAGAAAAAGGGTGAGGCCTGTGGGGACTTAGAGGGTCGAATTTTCCCGGAGTGAAGGTTTTCATCAAGGAAGGCTTTGGCTGCTCTCTGTTCTTCTGGGGACAAAGGGTAGATCTTTCCGATCTTAGGAATGAAAGACTCATTGAGGTTGATCTCATGGTCGTATGGTCATGATGAGGGAAGGGACTCGCAGTCCTTTTCCTCAAAGACTTTGGTGAAGTCTGAGTACTCTGGGGGCAAGGTGACTTCCTGAGTCTGGGTTCCTGCTTTCTCCACAAGTTTGGTGGCTTTGGAGTAGTGGGCGATGGTGGCTGAGGGTAGGATATATGGTCCTCCTCTGGTAACATGGTTGATAGAGTAGTGGCTGAGGGTTTGGTGTTGCCACTGCTTTTCAGACTGGATGTCCAAGTACACGTGTAGGTGCCTGTGGGTTTCGGGAGTCGTGTTGACACACCGAATCGAGGTTTCCCCAATGCCTTGTAGAGGTGGGGCACAGTAGTGGGAGTTGTGTTGCTTTTGGTCAGCAACATAGGCATGATATAGCTCTGCAGATTGGTCGAGGACTTCAGGGACAGAGATGGTTTGCTTTTCCCAATCAATTGTTGGGTTAGCGAGGCGGATCCAGAGGAGACCAAGGATGACATTTTCCTTACTGCAGTTCATGAGGTAAAAGAGCACCTTTTGGGTGACTCCTTCTCCAATGGAGACATAGAGCTCAGTGGAAAATAGGATGTCTCCATTTGAGTTTGCAGATTGGTCTATGTTGTGGACGTGGATTGGTTGTTCTAGGCGGGTGCGAGGGAGGCAATGTTTTTGGGTGAAAGCCCAGTCTAGGTAGGAAATCTGCGCTCTAGAGTCAACAAGAGTGGGAGAGTCGATGACTTTTATGGTGTGCGAGGGTACCATGAGCTGAATGGGGATACACATAGCTCTATTTGATGTTGATACTAGTACAGGCACACAAGAAACAAAATGTTGGGGAGGTACTTGCGTCGAAGGAGTCCTCCCTTTCAAAAATCCTTTACCCCTACTGCCTCTACATGGACGTTTTCATCGTCATCTTCATCCATGAGACCAGGTATCTTTTCTTCGGCCTTGGTGACCTTTCGGTCAGCTTTGGGGCATGGGGTAAGATCTTTGAAGGTGGGGCATTTATTGGAAAAGTGGCCTGATTTCCTGCAATGGAGGCAGAGTCCTTGTTTGAAGCAGCATTCACACTCTTCAGGGGTGAGTTTTGGAATGCGGATAGCGTCCACATCCATGGCATTGGGGTCCTTGTCACGAGGGGTCGAGGTGGGGCAAGGGACAAAGGTGGGGGTTGAAGAGTGCTTGTGCTGGCGAGCGACAAGCTTAGCACATTTGTGCTGGTTGTCAAGATGAGAGGCATTCTTGATCCAATCATCAATGGTGGTGGAGATGGTGTCCATGAGGTACACCTTTTCAGAGAGCAAAGGGGGAATGCCCATCGAGAAATAGTGGCAGATGGTAGCTGCCTCATTGAGCCCTGCAAGGCTGACCTAGTTGCGGAACTCAGAGATGTACTGACTGAGGAATGGTTGGAAGGTTCTGTCGTGTCTCTCGTTGATGTGATAGGTGGCCAACCAGGTCAAAGCATTGGTGGTGGTGTTGGGGCTCTCGAAGTGGGCCTTGAACTTTTTAATGAACTCATCCCAAGACCCTAGGGTCATGTTGGTTCCTCGTATGCTTTTTCCATAAAGGTATCTGCCCAGGTGAGGGCACTCCCATCATTCATAAATGACAGGGTGAAATCTATCTTCTTTTCGTCAGTAGAGTAGATGTTGACATTAATGGCGAGGTACCATTGTATGGAGCAAAGCCAGGGAATAGCATCGCATTGTTTGCCCAAGAAGGCCTTGAGTTGGGTGAGGCAAAGTTCAGTGGGTTTAGAAGACATCAGGGATGGGGGGTTTGGGCTGGGTGGCAAAGGGGGCATAGTAGTTTTGGAGCTGGGACTAGGGAGCATAGTAGACCTCCAAGAGGAAGAGGTTGTGATGGGTGGTGGTGGGTGGGGGCACCGCTTCAAAGGTGACGGAGGGGTCAAAATGGCTGCGAGCTACAACAATGGTAGTCACGTTCGAAGAGCTTGAGCCTTTTGTTACAACAGGCGCAGGTAGCATCAGCCGCAGACTTGATGTGCAACCTAAAGCTGCGAGACGAAGACGAGGGGTGTAGGTCCTATGTGTGATGCACAGAGACTGGTCACTACTCTGCCTTGGTGAGTATGTAGTGACGTCAAAGATGAAGATAGAGTATCCTCGAGCAAAGACGCTGCAAGGCCAAGTGATACGAGGGGAGAGCAGAGGGGAGCGAGAGGGTCAAAGACACAATAGATTGCTATCTTGAGTAGGCTCAAGCTGAGGTTACACCACTTGTGCTACGCCCTATTTATATGTAAAGAGCCCTGTGCACAGACCAAGCAGTGCTATAGCTCAACGAGAGAGGAATTCAAACAAGGAAACTGGAGATAAGGGAAGTGAGTCATGCACAACGCGAAACAAGTCAGAAGGCTGTGCGTGATAGAACTACATGGAATGTCATGGAACACATGAGTCGGAGATAAGAGATAAGAAAGTGCACAGCCATGAATGCTGACTAAGGAGAAGGGCTGTGTGTGTTTTAAGTAATACAAGGCAAAAGGAAGCGAAAGAAGAGGAGAAAAGGGGCTGATCATAACAGGTAATATTATGATCAGCCCCTTTTCTCTTATCTTTTGCTTCTTTTGCCTTGTATTACCTAAACATGCATAGCCTCTCTCATTAGTCAGCATTCACAGCTGTGCATTTCCTTTATCTCTTATCTCTGACTCACATATTCCATGACATTCCATGTAGTTCTATCATGCACAGCCTTCTGACTCATTTCATGCTATGCATGACTCATTTCTCCCTATCTCCAGTTACTCCATTTGGATCTCTCTCTTATCAAGCTGTAGCACTGCTTGGTCTGTGCGCAGGACTCTTACATATAAATAGGGTGTAGTACAAGTGGTGTAACCTTAGCTTGAGCCTACTCGTGATAGCAATCTATTGTGTCTTTGACCTTCTCGCTCCCCTCTGCTCTCCCTTTGTACCACTCAGCCTTGCAGTTGAGGACACTCTATCTTCGTCCTTGACGTCACTACATACTCACCTAGGTGGAGTAGTGACCAGTCTCTGTGCATTGCGCTCAGAACCTACATCCCTTATCTTCGTCTCGCAGCTTTAGGTTGTGCATCGAGTCTATGACTGATGCTACCCATGCCTGTCATAACAGTCTTTGCTCGAGGATACTCTATCTTCATCTTTAACATTGCTACATACTTGCCAAGGCAGAGTAGTGACCAGTCTCTGTGCATTGCACTCAGGACCTACGCCCCTCGTCTTCACCTCACAGCTTTAGGTTGCACATCGAGTGTATGGCTGATGCTACCTGCACCTGTTATAACAGTATCCTCGAGTGAAGATGCTACGAGGCCAAAAGATTCTTAGAGAGAGTGAGGAGGAGTGAGAGGGTCAAAGACACAATAGATTGCTATCTCGAGTAGGCTTAAGCTGGTTTTACATGGCTTGTGCTATTCCCTATTTATATGTATGAGTCCTACACACAGACCAAGCAGTGCTACAGTGCAATAAAGGAGAAGACCAAAAGGGGAAATGAGAGATAAGAAGGTACGAGTTATGCATGGCATGAAACGAGTCATAAAGTGGTGCATGATAGAAATACATGGAACATCTCAGAACATGTGAGTCAGAGATAAGAGATAAGAAAAGTGCACAGTCATGACACTTGACTAATCAAAAGGCTGTCTGGACAGAGTTCAACAGACAGAATTAGTTTGCTGATTAGTATTGTGTCTGAGAGTGTTTTCTGGTCTGCACATGGTGGTCAGGTTGGGGTTGGGTCTGTGTGTTTAGTGCATGGTAATCATGATGGGCATGGTTGCAATGTTGGCATCATATGTTGCCAGCATCTGGCATGTGGTTAGGTCTTGTTGGAACATGGTTTACTATGCTCTCTGGGTAGAGTAGCAGTGACATTTAGGGGAGTTGGTATTTTAGTGTCCTTGCCCTGACAGTTTTTTTCTGCATAATTCAAACCCACAATGTCCAGTTTACCCAGATGCCAGGGGGCTTGGTAACATATCTGCTAAGCCACCAGCCTCTTCGCGGTCAGTCTTGGCATGCCACACCAGGAAAATCTTAGCAAGATATTGCCATATCTCAATTATAATGGATTATAAACAGCAAAAAATGAAAGTATCAGAGATCATAAGAGATTGTATGTCATTAGGTGTTGTGAACTAGGAACACACTAAACCTAACTTCAAGGAGATGAAGAGGACAGGGGGAGTGTCAGCGCAAAGGAACGCTCAGGCTAGTCTGCACTGGAGTTTAGTTATTGGAACCCAGCAATCTTCAGAGGGAGGGTAGGAAGTTGACTACTTGTACACGGCTATACCTTCGGCAGTGTCGAGGATGAGGGGCGACTCATAAAAGAGAGAGTGGTGAGCAATAAGACCTAACCAAATGTCTTGCTAAGCAGAGGACACTGGATGACGACAGTACACTTAGGGCTAGGCCACAAGAGGTGCAACCGAAGAAGGATGATGAGAATCAAGCTGGGGAATCCCAGTTGATCAAGTGCCCTATATATATTAGCATACCATGCGCATGGACCAGCTTAGGGCCGGTGAGGGCAGAGGGCACTACTTAAATAGGAAGGTAGAGATAAGAAGGGTCCAGGGTAGCGCCACAGAGATAAGGACATGCGGTAGACATGCCATGGCAGTGGGAAGAATGGAAGAGAAGGCATAGCCTTACCTGGCCCTGAGATCTGGATCAAGATCCGAGATCTGAGATAAGAGATATGATCGGGAGATCTATCAAGATACAACCCGATATAGAATAGGTGAGCATCTATAAAAGTGTCAATAGGGGATGTCGACAGAGATTACTGGGGGTGGGGTGTTGGCAGGCAGCTCGAGGATAGGGAGGGTATATAAAGTGCCAGAGCTAGGAGGTGCGCTGTCTGTTGCCAATACCACAGCATCCTCATGATGAGGAGAGTGGGCCATCGGCAGAGAAGGGGTACATGGTGGCAAAGCAAGATGGTCCTCCATAGGAGGTACTGAAATGGACAGAGAAGAGGGAGATGAGAAAGTTGAGGCAGCAACATCTGACATAGTAAATGAAGAATGAAGAGGGGAGGGAGTAAAGCAGAAGGTAGGCATTGTAGGACAAGAAAGCTATTGCTTTGAGGAAGGGAAGGCCTTCAGGTGGAGGTTCTTATACTCCTAAAGGGTGGACTTTGCATTTTTCAAGTTCCATTCAGAAACCCAGAAATCTTCTTTGGCTGTATATCCCTTCCATCGGATCAGGAACATGTGGGAATGAGGTGTTCCTCTGTGGTATAGAACCTTCTTGATTTCATATTCCTCTTTGCCTTCTATTGGCTCCGGAGGTGGAGCTGGGAAGTTCGGGCTGTGAATGCCATTTTTGCAATAGGGCAAAAGAGGAAGGCATGAAACTTGAGGTGGATCTTCCATGTTACTGGGAGTCAGAGTTTATATGTAAGGGGGGATAAGATGTCAGTGATAATGAAAGGTCCTTCCTCTTTGGGTGTGAATTTGGGGTTCATGATATGGCAATTTAGGTTCATTGCCTCTAACCACATCTTGTCTCCCTTGGTACATAAATGGGGTAAACGAGCAGCGTGTTCGGGATGCCATCACTTGGCATGCGAGTTCATGGGTGGCAAGTGCCTCATTCCTTGCTGCAGATAGGGCCTTGAGGCATTCTTCCAGGGCTGGAAGTGGTGTTTCTGCAAGGACTGTGGGGAGGGCACGAGGTTCGAAACCATACATGAGGTAAAACAGGGACTTTCCCATAATGGAGTGAGGGCAGTGGTTGTGTGTGAACTCCATGTGGATGATGTGATCAGCCCATACAGTCGGGTTATTACTGCAGAAGATTTAAAGGTACATTTCAACTTCTTGGTTGACATGCTTGGTTTTACCATTAGATTGGGGGTGGTAGGTAGTGGACAGGGAAAGGTCATATTGTAGGAGCTTCCCAAGCTCCTAAGCAAAGGTAGATGTGAATTGTGGGCCACGATCTGAGATGATTTTGTCATAAAGGCCCCAGCAACAGTATACTTTGTGGAAAAAGAGGGTTGCTACTCCCTTGGCGGTGATGTGTTTCTTAGTGGGGCAGAGAATTACCCTCTTAGTAAGCACATGGTCGACATGACCAACAGGCTGTCAAAATCATTAGACAAGGGGAGGTCGGTGATAAGATCACAGGAGATCTGTTGGAATGGGTGGGAGGTGAAAGATTTGATCGGAGAGAGCAGAGGAATGATGGGGTGGGTGTTAGTTTTGTTCTAGTTGACAGATGGCACATTCGTTGACATAGCAGCAGACTTGAGTGGCAAGACCAGGCCACCAAAAGTCATGGGCAATGAGTTGATGGGTTTTCAGGTAGCCGGGGTGGCTGGCAGAGGGGTGGTCATAGGCACGTGCGATAACCACAAGGTGGTCAGGTTCAGGGATATAGATGCAGTCATGATAGCAAAGGAGATTCTCCTTGAATTGCCAATCAGAGAGGCAGTTGTGGAGGTTGGGGGTGGTGACAGGTCCCTCAAGGTCGGCACAAAGATGGGTGATGAGGTCATCATCAGTCGAGTGTTTCTGAATGGCGGTTGTGAGGACAGAGTTGACAACATGGACAAATAGGGTTTCGGGGAGGAGGGTGACAGCTTGGTTATCCAATTCAGATGAGAGATGGTCAGGTCTGCGGGAGAGAGCATTAGGGCCAGAGAGCAGAGAGCCAGGGACATAGGTCATCTTGAGGTTAAAGTCTGTGAGATCAAGGAGCCAATGTGCTTGTCAGCGGTTGAGATTCTGGGGTTGATGGAAGTAAGTCAGGTTTTTGTAGTCAGTGAAAACCTGGACTAGGTGTTGTGAGACATGGAGGTAGTGGCGTCATACCTTGAGAGCCTGGATGATTGCAAGGAGTTCTTGGTCGAAGATATCATAGTTTCATTCCGCTGGGGAGAACAACTGTAAGAGGTAGGAACAGGGATGCCAATCCCCATTTGAATCTGTCTGTAGAAGAATAGCACTGGTGGCATCACGTGATACATCAGTAGCTACAGCGAAGAGTCTGGAAAGGTCCAGGAGGTGAAGGATGGGTCAGAAGAGGAAGAGCTTCTTGAGCTTGTCGAAGGAGAACTGACACTGGGGAGTCCAGAGCCATGTGGCAGTTTTCTTTGTGAGGTCAATGAGTGGGCAGGCGACGTCCAAGTATGAGAGAATGAATCACCAGTAGAAGTTGGTGAATCCAAGGAATGAGCACATGTCCTTGACTTTCTTTGGGGTAGGCCAGGAGGCAATATCATCAAGTTTGACGGGATCCATAGCAAGTTTGCCAGGTTTGACTATCATGCCCAGGTATTCTACCTTCAGGGTGGTGAACTTGCATTTGCTAAGATATACATGGAGATTGAGCTCCATCATTTATTGAAGGATGCAGCAGGTTCGTTCTGTGTGGGATTCATTGTCTGGGGAGAAGATGAGCAGATCATCCATATAGATGATGAGCCATCCCTCGGCAATCATATCTTGGAACGAGTCATTCATGAAGTGTTGGAAGGTTGAGGGGGAGTTGTTCATGCTGAAGAACATGATCATGGATTCGAAGAGGCCTTTGTGGGTGATAAAGGTGCCTTTCCACTGGTGGCCATTCTTGATGCATATGTTATTGTATCCCCATCAAACATCGAATTTGGTGAAGACGTTAGCTCCTTTGAGCTTATCTATGAGGTCGGAGACAAGGGGTAAGGGGTAGGCATCACAGATGATATGTTCATTCAAGTATCAGTAGTTCTGGTATGGACGAAGTTTGCCATCCTTCTTCTTAACAAAGAAAAAAGGGAAAGCTTGTGAAGATTTAGAGGGGTGGATTTTCCCTGAGCGAAGGTTTTCATCAAGAAAGGCTTCAGTTGCCTTTTGTTCTTCCAGGTACAAAGGGTAAATTTTTCCAATCTTTGGGACAAAGGATTCATCGAGGTTTATTTCGTGATCATATGGTCACAATGGGGGGAGAGATTCACAGTCTTTTTCTTCAAAGACCTTGGTGAAGTTGGAGTACTCTGGGGGCAGAGTGATATCCTGAGTCTGGGTCCCTGCCTTTTCTGTGAGCTTGGTGGCCTCAGAGTAGCAGGTGATGGTGGCAGAGGGCAGGATGTATGGTCTTCTTCAGGTGATGCAGTTGATAGAATAGTGGCTGAGGGTCTGATGTTGCCACTGTTTTTCCGACTGGATATCCAGGTATGCATGCAAGTGTCTGTGGGTTTTGGGTGTGGTGTTCACACACTGAATTGAGGTTTCCCCAAAGCCTTGGAGAGGTGGGGCGCGATAGTGGGGGAGTCATGTCATTTCTGATCAGCAACATAGGTATGGTATAAGTCCGTGGATTGATCAAGAACCTCTGGGACAGAAATGGTTTGTTTCTCCCAATCGATCGTTGGGTTAGCAAGGTGAAGCCAGGGGAGGCTGAGGATGACATTTTCCTTGCAGCAGTTCATGAGATAGAAGAGCACCTTTTGGGTGACTCCTTCTCTGACGGAGACATAGAGTTCAGTGGAGAATAAGATATCTCCATTGGAGTTCACAGATTGGTCCACATTGCGAACATGGATCAGTTATATAAGGTGGGTGCAAGGGAGTTGGTGTTTTCAGGCAAAAGCCCAGTCAAGGCAGGAGATCTCTGTTCCTGAGTCAATGAGAGCAGGAGAGTTGATGACGTTTATGGTGTGTGAGGGTACTACGAGCTGAATGGGGATATGCATAGCTCTGTTTGATGTGGATACTAGTACAGGTGTACAAGAAACAAAATGTTGGGGAGGTACTTGCATCGAAGAAGTCCTCCCTTTAAAAAATCCTTTACTTCCACTGCTTCTACATGAATGTCTTCATTGTCATCCTCATCCATGAGACCAGGTATCTCTTCTTCAGCTTTGGCAACTTTTCAGTCAGCTTTGGGGCATGGAGGAAGGTCTTTGAAGGTGGGGCATGTTACGACAGGCATGGGTAGCATCAGCCGCAGACTTGATATGCAACCTAAAGCTATGAGGCAATGATAAGGGGCGTAGGTCCTAAGCGCAATGCACAGAGACTGGTCACTACTCTGCCTAGGCAAGTATATAGCAATGTTGATGATGAAGGTGAGATATCCTTGAGTGAAGATGCTGCGAGGCCAAGTGGTTTGAAGGGAGAGCAGAGGGGAGCAAGAGGATCAAAGATGCAATAGATTGCTATCTCGAGTAGGCTCAAGCTAAAGTTACATGCTTGTGCTACACCTCTATATATATGTGCAGGGAACACACATGGACCAGGCCTAAGTAGAGCCTCAAAGACAAAGGAAGACATAAAGGGAAAGAGGATAAGCATCTATGAGTAATCCGCAGTATGAATGAGTAAGATGAAGACTGCGGATTGGAAATAAGAAGCAAGTGTGCAGCAAAGAAGATCAGAAGAGAATGTGCTGCGGCATGAGGACTGCAGGAGCAGTAGAAGAGAAGCTCGGGTGAAATACCTCAGATAAGGATAAGCGACACGAGGTGTCGGATACAATAAGCGAAACAAGGAAGTGAAGAGGGCACACGGTGCCAAAGGGAAGAGTTCAAGAGAGAAGGAAATGGCATAAGCCAATGGGAGAGGTTGGCGAAGGGACAATGGTGAACTGGGGCGATACGCAGTATCAGAGACCACAGGTCCAAGGGGAAGGTGATGGGTATATGCCAGTAGGATGACCAGCGAGGCATAGGTGAACCGGCAAGGACAGCTGGTGAGACATCTAAAGGCGCAATGAGAGGTGCTGCAGCTAAGATGAGAGGAAAAAGAGGGAGCCATAGACCAATCATAACAGGGCACTTATTGGAGAAGTGGCCTGATTTTCTGCAGAAAAGACAGAGTCCTTGTTTGAAGCAGCACTCGCGCTCTTTGGGGGTGAGTTGCGGAACACGGATGACGTCCACATCCATGGCATTTGGGTCTTTGTCACGAGGGGTCTGAGTGGGGTGAGGGACGAAGGTGGGGGTTGAGGAGTGCTTGTACTGGCAGGCAACAAGCTTCGCACATTTGTGCTGGTTGTCAAGACGAGAGGCATTCTTGATCCAATCATTGATGGTGGTGGGGATGGTGTCCATAAGGTATACTTTTTCAGAGAGTAAAGGGGGAATACCTGTCAAGAAGTAGTGGCAGATAGTAGCTGCCTCATTGAGCCCTGCAAGGCTGACCTGGTTGTGGAATTCCAAGATGTACTGACTAAGGGAGGGTTGGAAGGTCCCATCATGTCATTCATTGACATGATAGGTGGCCAGCCAGGTTAAGGCATTGGCAGCAGTGTTGAGGCTCTCGAAGTGAGCCTTGAACTTTTTAATGAACTTATCCCAGGACTCTAAGGTCATGTTGGTTCCTCGCATGCTTTTCTCCATGAAGGTATCTGCCCAGGTGAGGGCACTCCCATCATTCATAAAGATAGGGCAAAACCTATTTTCTTTTCAGCCATAGAGTAGATGTTGACATTCACAGCGAGGTACCATTGTACTGAGTGAAGCCAAGGCATAGCATTGCATTGTTTTCCTGAGAAGGCCTTGGGTTGAGCGAGGTGAAGTTTAGTGGGTTTGAAAGACATCAGGGGTGTGGTGGTTCCAGAGCTGAGACTAGGGGGTGTAGTGGACCTCCAAGAGGAAGAGGTTGTGATGGGTGGTGGTGGTGGCGGGCGGGGATGCCACTTCAAAGGTGATGGAGGGGCCAAAATGGCTGCAAGCTACAGCAAGGGTAGTCGCATTTGAGGAGCTTGAGCCTTTTGTTATAACACGTGCAGGTAGTGTCAACAGTAGACTCGATGTGCAACCTAAAGCAGCAAGATGAAGATGAGAGGTGTAGGTCCTAAGCACGATGCACAGAGACTAGTCACTACTCCACCTTGGCGAGTATGTAGCAATGTTAAAGATGAAGATAGAGCATCCTCAAGCGAAGTTGCTGTGAGGCCAAGTGGTTCGAAGGGAGTACAGAGGGAAGCAAGAGGGTCAAAGACACAATAGATTGCTATCTCAAGTAGGCTCAAGCTAAGGTTACACCACTTGTACTATACCCTATTTATATATAAGAGTCCTGCACACAGACCAAGCAGTGCTACAGCTCAATAAAAGAGAAACCCAAAAGGAGTAACTGGAGATAAGGAAGAATGAGTCATGCACAGCGTGAAATGAGTCAGAAGGCTGTGCATGATATAACTACATGGAATGTCATGAAACATATGAGTTACAGATAAGAGACAAGGGAAATGCACAGCCATAATTCTGACTAATAGAAGGGCTGTGCGCATTTAAGTAATACAAGGCAAAAGAAGCAAGAGTGAAGGAAAAAGAAAAGGGGCTGATTGCAACAGATACTCTGCCCTCATCTTCAACATCGCTACATACTCACCTAGGCAGAGTAGTGACTAGTCTCCTTGCATTGCGCTTGGGACCTACACCCCTTGTCTTCACCTTGCAGCTTTAGGTTGCACATCAAGTCTATGGCTGATGCTACCCATGCCTGTCATAACAGTTTGCTGATGTAGAGGGACCTCTCAAACTACTACCACTAAGAAAGCACCATGGAAGTGCACCAGCATGGCCCACCACCTCTGCAAAAACACTGGTAGTGGACCCCAATTGCAATGCCCAGGGCCAGCCCACTTTTTTCAAAAAAAAATAAGGTAACACTAACCAGAATGCAACCACATAACCTCTATACCCCAATTCAGATTGCACCTGATAAGGTCATTCTAAAGAGATTTGAACAGCCCAGTAGACTATTAGACTTAGTAGTCTAGACTCCAGGTTGTATCCCTCTGGGGCAGGTATAAGTCTGAGACTCTAGTTGAGACTTACTAGGACTGTTGAGTCACTTGTTGCTAACACTTAGTATGAAGAAAAAACTTGTTTTCTCCCATGTATTCTAGAGAGCATCTCTGACACTCTTTTATACTCTACAGGACATGTTTGTACATATGTAGGAATCAGATATAACTAGAATATCAAATATGAGTGAAACAACATGTGTCCATGTGGAACTACATGTGTACATATGAAATGACATCTGTCTATGTGAGACAACAGATTGTCAGTACAGAATCCTAATCTGTATAGTGTCTAGAAGAGTCTAGAATGATAATGAGTAGTGTTACTGTCAATACTGCATAACAGTTGTCTTATCTCTAACAACAGGGGTTTGACATTAGTCATCTGTCATCATGTAATGTTTCATGTTACATTTCATGATTGACATATGATTGACACTTCTCTGACATTATTTGCAATATGTCAGAGATCAATATAAATGTCAGGGTAACTGACTCCATTTGATAATTATGATTGACAGGTGTCAGGGACATGTCAATTCATGACTCATCTCAACTCATTAGTTGGTATTAGCTTGACTATGCTTAGTGCATGTAGCCAGTAATCATAGTTGGAGTGTACCAACTTCAATACTCCTCCTCACTAGCATGATTTGGATTTGGAATATCCTTTGAGATTGATTCTAAGACAGTTTGCCTTGCACCTATCAAAGGTAACATTCTTTGTGAAGATATCTGCAAGTTGATCATTAGTGGGAATATAGTATAATTCCACTTCATGATATTCTTGAATAGCTTCTCTTATATAGTGATATTGAATTGCTATATGCTTTGATCGACCTTCCTGAGCAGGATTTGAGGCAAGAAACATAGCACCCTAATTATCACAGTTAAGTGGTGAGGGGTATGTGATCTCATGACCAATCTCAAAAAATAAATTTCAGATCCAAGCAAGTTGTTTGGCTGTTTCTGTCATGGCAATGTATTCTGCTTCAGTTGAAGAGAGAACAATGCACTTTTGTCTCCTTGAGAGCCAAGAGACAATACCATTGGCCAGAAAGATGCAATACCTAGTGGTAGATCTGTGACTTTCAATGTCTCCTCTCTAGTCTATATCATGGTAAGTTTTGAAACCATTTTCTGATCCTTTTCCATCATAGAGAATGGAAACATCTTTCATGTATGTAAGATACCGAATGATATAGAGGGCATGATTCAAGTGATTCTCTGTAGGATTTGCAGAAAATTGTGACATCTTAATCAAAGGGAATGCTATATCAGGTTTTGTACCAAGCATGATGTAGAGGAGTGATCCAATGACAGATTGATATTTTGAGTGCAGCTGTTTGTTTGATTCTTCTTCTGCAGTTTATGGATTATATCCAGAAGGAAGTGGTGTTCTTGCAGGTTTGGAATTCTCTAGCTGAAATTGCTTGATGACTTTCTTAGCATAGGTAATTTGATCTAATCTCAGAGTTTACTTGTGCCGATCTCTAGTAATCTGCATGCCTAAATATTCTTTTGTGTGTCCTAAATCTCTTGATTCCCATTTCTTCATAAAGTCTGATTTATGCATGAGAACAAGTTTTTTGTTGCTACCCAGAAAGAGTGCATCATTGACATAGACAACAAAGATTATCTTGTCTTTGCCAATATGCTTGATGTAAATACCAGCATCTGAATGAGTTCTCTTAAAACCCATCTTGAGTAATGATTTGTGTCACACTTGATTCCATTTCAGCACTGCTTGTTTAAGGCCATAAATTGCCTTGTTTAAGGCTATAAATTGCCTTGTTAAGTCAACAAACTTTGGTCTCTTGTCCTTTCTTGATGAATCCTTCTGGTTGGACCATGTAGAGCTCTTCTCCTTTGTCAAGTTCTCCAAAGAGAAATGCTATCTTGACATCAAGAGCTTCTATCTCCCAATCTTCAAGAGCTGCTAAGGCTAGTAAAAGCCTTACTGTCTCAAAGCATGCAATAGGAGAGAAAGTTTCTTTAAAGTCGATTCCAAAGACTTGTGTAAAGCCTTTTGTGACAAAGTGAGCTTTTTTTTGACCATCACTTTTTACTGCATAAATCCATCTCCTGGTTATGGGTTTATGTCCTGATGGTAAATCCACTAAATCCCAGATGTTTCTATCATAAAGTGATTTTATTTCTTCTTTCATTACAGTTTGCCAATCTGCTTGTTCTGCCTTTGGTAGTTTTTTGATATCTTGGTAGTGAACTGGTATTGATTCAGCAACAGTAGCAGCAGCAGCTAGTAAATGGCAACATATTCATTTGGATGAATACATTTCACCTAGATCATCTTCTTCATTTGTAGGTCAAGGATCATGCATAGGAGTATCTTGATCAATAGGAGGTGCTTCAGGTTCTCCTCCTTGATCAGCAAAGGACTCCTTCTGAATTGTAGACCTAGGTCTAGGATGTCTAAGATCTCTTTTGATCTCTAGGTGTGTTTTATCCCCATAGGTATTATTGGGTATAACTTTAGGTTTAGCCATTCAATGAGATCTTCTCACCCTTGTGGGTGGTTCTTCATTAACAGTCCTTGTGGGATGATGCTGATGAGGAAGTGACCTAAATTCAGGAATTGTTTCTTCAGGATTTCTTCTAGGTGCTAGCCATGGACAGTTTAGTAATCTCTTGGATTCTGTATCTGGTGGAGTGTGATCCTCCAGTTCCAGAGTATCTCGAGGTAAAGGTAATGGTGATCTCCCTTGAGCATCAGGAGAGTCAGTGATTTTTCATCTCTTATATTGATGGTGTCTAAAAGGTGATGTTCTGAAGTGTGCATCATGATCTGTTCTTTTTACTCCAGTTTTCTGTGGAAGTATGATGGTTCATCTTCATGAAATAATGAAGAGCATGGTCTTGGAGAAGGTGAAGGTGATGGGAAAATATTATGGTCTTCATCATTATGTGGAAATGGTGGAGGTGGTATGAATGGACCAGCTCCTTATAGATTGATAGGAAGGTGAACAATCTGATCAGGATATGTTCTAGTTGGTTCAGAATACAGTGACTCCAAAAACCGTTCCAATGCCTAACCCCAAACCAGGGCGCGAAGCGCCCCGCAATCACCTGTGGGAATCTCACTTAGCTTTGGTGGGGACAAATAACGTACAAACCCTTGGCTACAACTTTGTCCCCAGGGTCATGTGATTCGGCTCAGGGGCACTAGAGATATGGCCATTCTGAAGTAGCAACACCATTGGAACAGTTTTTGGACTTTCACTGATCTCAACTACAATAATGTTTATAGGCCATTATTTGGTGCTACAAATAAAGGTACACATGTAAACATTATGTCTGAGTTATAAAACATTCCCACGCCTCTTTGTTCTTTACCACTACCATCATGCGATCACTATCTACCACTCAGAAGAATACCATCCTTTCTCAGCTTGATGCTGGTCATTCTATTCGCTCTATTGCTTCCAGTACTGGTGTTGGCATTGCTACCATATCCAGACTTCGTTCTAAGGAGCGTTCTGACCTCCAAAAGTCTACTGGAGGTCGTCCATCAAAGCTTTCCCCTGCCAACATTCGCCATGCCATTCACCTCATCTCTACTCATAAGGCTGAGAATGCAGTCCAGGTGACCAAGGCACTCTCTAATGTCACCAACCAGTCTCTCCACCCTAATACCATTCGCCACCACCTCAAGAAGTCTG
>JBBPUL010000432.1:0-13449 GCA_038094675.1 Spongispora temasekensis | reverse complement strand
TGCATTTGTTTGACTACTTAGTAAGGCCAGGTAGACACCATGTGTCAGTGAGCCAAAAATTAATTGTGGACTGGGCAGTCTTCTAGGTTAGGTTTTGAACTCTGCTAGGTCCTAATCACCCCACACCTATAATTTGCTTGCCATTTTTCAGAGTTTACTAAAAGCTTGTCATGTGAATACTGACTGAACCATGTGCATGGCTAGTGTGCTGGTTTGAACATTCCCCAAATACATGTGTGTGACTAGTCACATCTATAACAAATGATTCCTGAGGTCAATATGAGGTGTGGCTGAGATTTGGCATATGGTGAAATGAGGATGGGCAAAACATTGCCTCAAGTGCCTGCCAAACTATTTCATCAACAGTTGTTGTATTGCTTGGTGTGATACAACCCCAGCATTATTTTAAGGTTGAAGGAATGGCACATATTACTTGGTATGATATAGCCTTAGTATGTTCTTGCCAGATGAAGAAATCACAGAACAACACATAGTATAATATGTACAAAGCATCATCTCAAGATCAATAAAACCACAACAGCACCACCTGTTGTGGAATAGTCAGCCTGAACATTGTTAAATGAGCAAGGTGTTATGACAGGCATGGGTAGTATCAGCCATAGACTCAAAGTGCAACCTAAAGCTGCGAGGCAAAGATGAGGGGCAAAGATTCTAACGTAATGCAAGGCAACCAGTTACTACTCTGCCTGGGTGAGTATATAGCAACAATCAAAGTTGTGGACAGAGTATCCTTGAGTGAAGACACTATGAGGCCAAGAGGATTCTGAAGGAGAGCAAAGGGAGAGTGAGAGGGTCAAAGATGTAATAGATTGCTATCTCAAGTAGGCTCAAGCTAGGGATACATTGAGTATCTACATGCTATTTATATGTGTGAGGAAGTGCACATGGACCAGGCTGAGTTGAACCTCAAAGATGGAGACAGAAAGAGAAGCACATAGATGTAAGCAGAAGTGAGTAATCTATAGTTATGAATGAGTAAGAAGAAGACTGCAGATTGGAAATAAGAAGCAAATGCACAGCAGGGAAGGTCAGAAGAGAAGATGCTGTGACACAAGGACTGTAGTAGCGGTAGAAGAGAAACTCAGAAGAACTAACTGAGATAAGGATAAGTGAAACACAGGTTTAATGGCAAAGGTGAAACAGAGTGACACACAGTGTCAGAAACTATGAGTTCAAGGGAAAAGATAAAGATGAAAGGTGGCATGCAGTGCTAGAGGCCATAGGTCCAGGGGAATGAGAATGGGTATACACCAGTATAATGACTAGTGAGACATAATGGTGAGGCAATCAGTTTCAGGAACATAGACACGATCCTGGTAACAGAGTAGGTTTTTCTTGAATTGCCAGTCAGAGAGGCAGCTTCAGAGATTGGAGGCAGTGACTAGTCCCTCAAGGTCACTGCAGAGACAGGTGACAAGTTTATTAGTAGTCGAATGTTTCTGGATAGTGGTGGCCAGGATGGAGTTTACAATGCAGATGAAGAGGGTTTTCAGGAGGAGGGTGATGGCTTGGTTATCAGATTTGGAGAAGAGGTGGTCAGAGTGGCATGATAAAGCATTGGGGCCAGAGAGCAGAGAGCCAGGGATATGGGTCATTTTAAGATTGAAATTGGTGAGATCAAGGAGCCAATGTGCTTATTGGTGGTTGAGGTTTTGGGGCTGTTGGAAATATGTCAGGTTCTTGTGATCAGTGAAGACCTGTACAGGAAACTGGGAACCATGAAGGTAGTGATGCCAAGACTTGAGAGCTCGGATGATGGCTAGGAGTTCTCTGTCAAAGATATTATAATTCTGTTCTACTGGGAGAACAACTGTGAGAGGTAAGAACAGGTGTGCCATTCCCCGTTTGAATCCATTTGTAACAGGATAGCTCTAGTAGCATCGCAAGATGCATCAGTGGCCACTGTGAAGGGTCTGGAGAGGTCAGAAAGATGGAGGATAAGTCGAGCTTCTTAAGCTCATCAAAGGAGGTTTGACACTGGAATGTCCAGAGCCATGCTGCAGTTTTCTTGGTGAGGTTGATGAGGGATCAGGCAACATCAGAGTATAAGGGGATGAGGCACTGGTAGAAGTTGGTGAATCCAAGAAAGAAGTGCATATTTTTGACCTTCTTGGGGATCAGTCAAGAAGTGATACCGTTGAGCTTGACAGGGTCCATGGTGAGTTCACCAGGTTTGATAATCATCTTGAGGTATTTGACCTCAGGGGTGGCAAACTTGCATTTACTGAGGCATAGATGAAGGTCGAGTACCATCATTCATTGAATGATGTGGTAGGTGCGCTCTGTGTGGGATTCGTTATCTAGGAAGAAAATGAGGAGGTTGTCCATATAGATTACAAGCCATCCCTCGGTGATCATGTTCCGGAAGGAGTTGTTCATGAAACATTGGAATGTGGAGAGGGAGTTATTCATGCCAAAGAACATGACCATGGGTTTGAAAAGGCCTTTGTGGGTGATGAAGGTTCCTTTCCACTAATGGCCATCTTTGATGCATACATTGTTATATCCCCAACAGACATCAAACTTGGTAAAAACTTTTGCTCCTTTGAGCTTGTTGACAAGGTCAGAAACAAGGGGGAGGGGGTAGGCATCATGGATGGTATATTCATTCAGGTACCTATAATCTTGGCATGGACATAGTCGCTGTCCTTTTTCTTGATGAAGAAGGGAGAGGCCTGCAGGGACTTGGAGAGACAGATTTTCCCAGAGTGAAGGTTCTTGTTAAGGAAGGCTTTGATTGCCTTTTGTTCTTCAGAGGACAAAGGATAGATTTTCCCAATCTTCTGGACAAAGGATTCATTGAGGTTGATCTCATGGTCATAAGGACGAGATGGAGGAAGGGATTTACAGTCCTTCTCTTCAAAGACTTTGGCAAAATCAGAATATTCTGGAGGCAGAGTGATATTTTGGGTCTGAGTTCCGGCTTTTTCCATGAGTTTGGTGGCTTCGGAGTAGCAGGCAATAGTGGCCAAAGGTAGGATATAAGGTTCTCTCCAGGTGATGTGGTTTATGGAATAGTGGCTAAGCATTTGGTGTTGCCACTGTTTCTTGGATTGGATATCTAAGTATGCATGCAGGTGTTTGTGGGTCTCGGGTATTGTGTTGACACACTGAATCGAAATCTCTTTAAAGCCCTAAAGTGGAGGGGCACAGTAGTGGGAGTTGTGTTGCTTTTGATCAGTGACATAGGTATGGTATAGGTCCACAGACTGATCCATGACCTCAGGGACAGTGATAGTTTGCTTTTTTCAGTTAATGGTGGGATTAGCTAGGTAAAGCCAGGAGAGACCAATGATGATGTTTTCTTTTTCGCAGTTCATAAGATAGAAGAGGACCTTTTGGGTGACCCATTCTCCAATGGAGATGTAGAGTTTGGTGGAGAATGGAATGTCTCCATTAGAGTTCATTGATTGATCTACATTGCGAATGCAGATTGGCTGAGTGAGGCAGGTATGAGGTAGTTTGTGTTTCTGGGCAAAAGCCCAGTCAAGGCAAGAGATTTCTGCTCCTGAGTCAACAAGAGCAGGGGAGTCAATGACTTTCATGGTGTGCGAAGGTACCATGAGCTGAATGGGGACATGCATAGCTCTATTGGATGTGGATACTAGTACAGGCACACAAGAAATGAGATGTTGGGGAGGTACTTGCATCGACAGAGTCCTCCCTTTCAAAAATCCTTCACCCCCACTGCTTCAACATGGACTTCTTCATCATCATCTTCATCCATAAGGCTGGGTATTTCTTCTTCTGTTTTGGCAACCTTTCAGTCAGCTTTAGGGCATGGGGGGAGGTCTTTAAAGGTGGGGCACTTATTCAAAAAGTGACCCGGTTTGCGGCAATAAAGACAGAGTTCTTGTTTGAAGCAGCATTCACACTCTTCAGGGGTAAGTTTTGAGATGTGAATGGCATCCACATCTATGGTGTTGGGGTCTTTGTCATGGGTGGTCTGTGTGGGGCGAGGGATGAAGGTGGGGGCAGAGGTGGACTTGTGCTACTGAGTGACAAGTTTGGAATGTTTGTGTTGGTTGTTGAGGCAAGAGGCATTCTTGATCCAATCTTCTATAGTCGAGGGGATGGTATCCATAAGGTACACCTTTTCAGAGAGTGAAGGGGGAATGCCCATGGAGAAGTAATGACAGATTGTGGCTGCCTTGGTCAGCCCTGCAAGGCTAACCTGGTTATGGAACTTGGAAATGTATTGGCTGAGTAATGGCTGGAAGGTTCTGTCGCATCATTCATTGACATAGTAGGTAGCAAGCCAGGTTAAAGCATTAGCAGCAGTGTTAGGGCTCTCGAAGTGAGCCTTGAACTTTTTGATGAATTCATTCCAGGATCCTAGGGTCATATTAGTTCCTTGTATGCTTTCTTCCATGAAGGGTTAGGGTTAGGTTAGGCTTCCATCATTCATGAAAGACAGGGTGAACCTGATCTTCTTCTCATTAGTGAAGTAAACATCAATGTTAATGCCAAGTTACCTCTGTACTGAATGGAGCCAGGGCATGGCATGGCATTGTTTGCCAGAGAAGGCCTTAGATTAGGTGAGGCAGAGTTCAGTTGGCTTGGAGAACATCATGGGCATAGGGGAGTTGGAGCTGAGTGGCAATGGGGGGGCTGTACTTTCAGAGCTGGGGCTTGAGGGTATAGTAGATCTCCAAGAGGAGGAGATTGTGATGGGTGGTGAGGGTGGGCAGGAACACCACTTCAAGGGTGATGGAGGAGCCGAAATGGCTGTGAGCTATAACAGTGGTAATCATGTTTGAAGAGCTTGAGCCTTTTGTAATGACAGGTGTGGATAGCATCAGCCATAGACTCAATGTGCAACCTAAAGCTGCAAGATGAGGATGAGGGGTGTAGGTTCCACGCATGATGTAAGGTAACTGGTCACTACTCTATCTAGGTGAATATGTAGCAATGTCAAGGATGAAGGTAGAATATCCTCAAGCAAAGATGCTGCGAGGCCAAGAGATTCTTAGAGAGAGTGAGAAGGAGTGAGAGGGTCAAAGATGCAATAGATTGCTATCTCAAGTAGGCTCAAGCTAGAGATACATGGCTTGTGCTATGCCCTATTTATAAGTACAAGTCTTGTGCACAGACCAAGCAGTGCTGCAGCATGATAAGAGATGAAACCAAAGGGGAAAACTGGAGATAAGGAGAAGTGAGTCATACACAGTGTAAAATGAGTCATAAGGCTGTGTATGATAGAAGTACATAAAACATCATGGAATATATGAGTCATAGATAAGGGATAAGGGGAAACACACAGCCATAACACTGACTAATTGAAGGGCTGTGCACATTTTAAGTAATACATGGTGATGACAAATAAAAATGAAGGAAAAATCATAACAAAAAGCATATGCCAAAATTGAGCAATCACTTAAGGCTAACACAGAAAAGATGAAAGAACAGGCTGAGAAGAAGTTTTTGGCTGCACCAGAATATTTTGTCAGCAATTCTATCTGGTTATCAATAGAACATCTACAGTTACCATATGCCTCTGCAAGACTTACTCAAAAATGGGTTGGACTATTTAAGATCTAGACACATGTAGCTTAGTAACACCCCATGTATTTAATGTAGTAGAACATATATAAATTGGCCAAGAGTCAAGCTGAGCCCCAGCTTCAACCTCTTGTGTATTTGACCAAAGTTTTGAGCCTCCATTCCAATTCCCTTTTGTTTGTAGTCAAGGCCAAAGGTCATAATCAAGTATAACAACTGTGGTTACATCAGAACCCAGTGCTAATGGTAATATATGTTGTAACAGTCCATATTGCTTGTAAACATATAGAACTCAGCAGAGCTGGATTTAATATAGGAGTTTGAACATTTTCTCTCTGAACTCATTTGATAATATTCAATGATACCAAAGGTGAGTATACCAACAAGGGGCTTCCCAGCCCTCAAACAAAAGGAATGCAAATCATAGGGGTGGAGGCAAGCAGTCCCACAGAAGCTCCACCCCATGCCCCCCTTTCTCATGTGACCCCACTTCATCTCAGGTTGGCTATTAGGCCACTATGTTTTTATGCATGCTTGCTACAACAAAGATTATGTCCCCCATGCTCTAACTTGGAATAAAGAATTGCACAAAATGTTAGATGTTGAAAATAATGATGAAGAAGAGTCAATCATAGCAGACTGGGAAACAGAGGTGGATCAGGCGCAATGGATACATCACCTTAAGAACTACTCAATCCAAAAGATAGAAAACCTAAACAACAAAAACAGGCTTACATGGTAACAATGCATCTGCATAGAGATTGTCATGAATTAGCCTAACCCACATGGGTAGTGGATGTGGGTGTGTCATGGATGTGAGTGTGGGTTCTGTTTTTGCAGATTCACACTCATACCCACATCCATGATGTCATGGTCATAGTGGTACATGCTGAGTATAATGATGTAACTATACAGTAGCTGTCAAACATCATTCACCAAAGATAAAACATGAACCTAAACACATCATACACCAATCTCGATCTACTCTAACTCTAATTGGACTGCTAACTCATCGATCAGGCTGCATTGGAGAAGAAGTGGCCAGTCAAACTCACTGAAAAAGCCCAGCTTGCCCTTGGAGATGACTTTTCAGCACTCCCAAAAAAACAGATTGGCATTATAGATGACACTGACTCCTCAGAGACAAGTTCATCATTAAAAAAGGCCAAGGTGACCTTGGTGGTTCTAGCTCAGAAGGGAAATATCAGCAAGCAGCCTGTCAGAGAGTCAGGGTCTACTTTTAACAGCACACAAGATAGAAAAACCCCTGCTAGTAAAATGGAGTCTGTCATGTGAGATATACAGTGAGGTGCAAAACTATTGCAATGTGTTTCTAGGCTTGACTCATGAGTATCTGCAATTTCATTGTCAGATTGGGATTAGTTATGGATGTCAGGTACATCCATTCTCAATGTGGCCAGAGCCACTTTTTCTATGTGATCAAAAATTTTAAGGCTGGTTATTTTATTCCTGTCAACTGCTTGTGCTTATCCACCAAACACTTCTTTGCTTTCTTTTGCTGATGACTATATTTGACAGGGTCTTTATTTCTTCACTTCTTGACAAGTGGCTCTGCTGGTTGAGGTCCTCCTTGAGCTGCTAAGACTCTAGCAGATGAGATGAGCTGGTGCCTTCATGGATAGATGGGATCTGTGGATGGATTCAGTTGCATATTGGATGCTGAAGGATGAAAGTGTAGTATAACTAATGATATATGTAGTTGAGATTTTAGATTTTTGCAAGTCGGAACCATTGCATAAGCAGTGGCAAAGTCCATTATTAGAATAATTAAATACAACAAATATAGCCACAGCTCCTATTCAACTTAGGAATTGGGTGGGTATATAATGGATATAAAGGACCCACACAGGTGGGTATAGGTATCTGGATATCCATATGGTGGATCTAGATATAAGGCTGGGTAGCCACAACATAAACACCCATATCAAGTAGATATCCATACCCAGGACCCACATGGATATAACATACTCATGTTATTCCATAATTGTCTCTGGCTCAAGAGACAAGACTATCAGGGTTTGGAATACAACCACTGGGAAACCTGAAGTAGATCCAGTATTTAAGGGGCATTTATCATTAGTCCATTCTGTTGGATATTCACCTGATGGAGCATGTATTATTTCTGACTCTTTAGACAAGACTATCAGGATTTTGAATGCTAGCACTGGGCAGCCTGTAGCAGGTCTATTTGAGAACTCAGATACAGTCTTCTCTATTGCCTATTTATCTGATGGAACACATGATGCCTCTGGTAGTTATGATCAGAGTCAAAAGACTATTAGAGCTTGGAATGTTAGCACTGAACAGCCTATAGAAGGTTTATTTGATGATCACTCAGATGCAACTGTGTCTGTTGCCTATTTATCTAATGGAACACACATTGCCTCTGGCTCTACAAACACATCTATCAGGATTTAGAATATAACTACTGGGGAGTATGTAGTAGATCTATTTAGGGGGCACTTAGATACAGTCATGTCTGTTGCATATTCACCTAATGGAGCACACATTATCTCTGGCTCAAGAGACAAACCATCAGGATTTGGAATGCCAGCACTGGGGAACCTGTAGTTGATCCATTTGAGAGGCACTTACACTCTATTGCTTATTCACCTAATGGAGTGTATATTGTCTCTGATTCTGGGGACATAACTATCAGGATTTGGGATCCAAGCACTGGGCAGCCTATAGCAGGTCCAATTAAAGGGCATCAAGATTATGTCAACTCTATTATTGCCTATTCACCTGATGGTAAATACATTGTCTTTAGTTTCTCAGACAAGACTATCAGGGTTTGGAATGCAAGTACTGGGCAATCTGTAGCAGGTTCATTTAAGTGGCACTCAGATTTGCCTATTCACTTGATGGGATGCACATTATCTCTGGATCAAATAGCAACACTATTAGGATTTGGAATGCAAGCATAGGGCAGCCTACAGTAAGTTCACTTGAGGGGCACTCATTTCCAGTCTTGTCTGTTGCATATTCACCTGATAGGGCACACACTATGTCTGGCTCTTTATTTTACAAAGATGACTGGATTCAATCTTCAAATAGGTTTTGCTTTGGTTGAGTGATATCCCTTTTATCTTCCCATTCATTCTTGCATTATATCATCCAAAGGAATACACCATAATGATGTTGACACTTCATTATTTGGAGATGATTAGATATCTTGTTAGAATAGATTTATATATTATGCTTATAGATACTTTGTAGTTTTGATCAATTAAATTAATCTTTCTGTCAGTATCATCTTTAGGTATGTCTGTGTTGAAATTCTAGAGATCTCCACAAGCTTCTCTATATGCATATGGTGATGATATATATATATGTATACAATGGATCACAGGTGTTTAATTTGAATGTACTTCAAATATATATGTTCAGCTACATACTTCTAGCCATTAAGATGGAGTAATGTTGCAAATGCTTCCAAACCATTATATTCAAACTCTTCACATTTATATGAGTATTCTGGTGATACACACACACTTACATAACATGATGTCATAAGGCTAGACCCATCATGTGACCTGACATCATCCCTTATCTCTTATCTATAATGTTATAGTCTAGACTGCCTCATGTTAGACACATGTAGCTTAGTCACACCTCATGTATTTAATGTAGTAGAACATATATAAAGCAGTAAAGAGTCAAGCTGAGCTCCAGCTTTGACCTCTTATGTCTTTGACCAAAGTCTCTAGCCCCCATCTATTCCTTTTCTCATGTGTGTTGTCAAGGCCAAGAGTTGTGTCTAGTAGCTTACACTTTGGTCACTTCATTAGGTCAAAGCTGCCCATACCTTCTTCTCAATATTGATTTGCACATGACATCTGCAGCAAAGCTCATCATTGTTCCTCATGTTAGAAAGCCAATCCACAGGTGTAAAGTGGTTATTACTCTATTGGGAGTATGGTTGCTCTATGATAGCTAGAAGACAACAACTCCTACATAAAACTGTTTGAGCTGCACACATCTGGTGCTAGAACTGGTTCACTTTCATAGGGCATAGACCTCATTCAAGAGGACACACATACTCACTGGTAAATAAAGATCAATCTCTTTCACACATAGTGTGTCAGTGCAGCTGTTCTTGGCAGTGCAATCCAGCAGAATAGTAGACTCTTCCATAAGATCTACAGTCTTGGTGTACTAAAAATGTCAGTCATAGCCAGGCAGTTCTCCGCTTCCCCCCTTCTAACTCTCCAGTCCTGAGCTGGCATACAAGACTCATCCCCATGAAACAAAACCCCTATGGAGCCCTCTTTGTGGTAGTGGCAAGCAGGTTTTCTTTTTTATGCAGATCGAGATTGGATGCACTTACTTTAGCATCAAATGAGTTATCCCTAAAAACCTGATTGGGATTGGAGTGGCAACACTAATTTCCAATTAAAAGCAGCCAATTTTTTCATGTCCCTGCAACTAGAGTTCAACAAAAAGACAAAGTCAACTCTAGGTGATGGTACATGGGATGGTAACAAGGCAACCTTCCATCTATGGTGGATCAAAATGAAGTTGTACCTGAAGGTCAAGAATTATGACTAATGGGAAAAAACTTATGCCATCCTATGTTATATGATTGGCAATGCCACCCAATTCATGGTGCAGATGCTGGAGATGTTCATAGATCAGGATGACATCGACAAGTGGCCAAGCATAGCTAATTTAGAAAAAGCAGTAAAAGAATATTTCATTATAGACTTGCTATAGCATGAGTCTTACAAAAAATTGCTGAATTTGAAACAAGGGAATGACTTCCACATGTTTATAAGAGATTTCACTAGTCTATATGTGGATGCAAAATGTGGTGCAGGAGAAGTGGTCCACATATTAAAAAGAGCCATAAATTACAAAATCCATATGGAATATGAACTTCATGTGATCACAGAACTGGCTATGGATGATATTCAGGGACATTAAGGCCTACACAGCCATAAATAAAAAATATGAAAACATTATCCTATGTCAGGAACCACTATCAGCCCATGCCTGCTCTCATGCCCCCCAGTCACCCCTCATTCGCAGCATGCGCTCAACAAGCTAAAGAAAGGGGAATACGTCCTGCTGTACTATTTCACCAACAGAGGTATCCGGGAAGCAGAGAATGAGGCTCCCAACCTAGACAACAACATCCTATCTCTAGTCCAATCAGACAACGGCCCTGTATTCCAGTCCGTGGCGGCAGTAAAAGCCAGAGATTGCAAAGTCCCAGATGAAGACCTATCCTGGGAGGAATTCGGCGAGGCAAACTATCAGATGCTAAAAGCGATGCACCAGCAGGAATGGCCAGTTGAACACATCACGATGGTGTGCCAATTCTGGCTAGCGCTCGAAACCCACGAATTCAGACATGATGACTGCGAATACGCAAAGAGAGCACTCTTGCTATACCAGGCCAAAGTCAGAAAGCAATGGCACCAGGCCATAGGGTCCCCAGATGCATTCTCTTTAATTCCCCTGAGCGAATACCACCTAGTGGCATTCCAAAAGAAGCTACGAGATGCGGCCTTGAACAGCCAAATAGAAACTCTAAAAAAGGTGGGTAATAATCTGAACCTTCAGTCGCCGTCTTTTCCTCATCGAGCCATGCCTTTTATCTATCTTCACACCGTCTTCAATGCCTTTCATCCTCGCCATTGAAATAATCCCATCCTGAACTCGCACGCGGGACAAAACCTCCCATGCGGCCACTATCGGGACATGGGGCAACCTCACAAACAGGGCCTGTTGTCATCTGAACCCATAATCCCGCGCTCGCCTGTCATAATCTGGCCTCGCCATGCTACATTTGCCTGTCGTAACCTGGCTCCAAATTACATGAACAGATTAATGCTCAAACCTCAACAAACCAGGCGCAACCCTCGGGAAACGCAAGGCCATCGCACACGCACGCTACCAGCCTGTCCAAGCGACCCATATCACCCTCAGCGGTATTGGAGACAGACCGAACCTTAGCCAAAAAGGCCCGGCCCTTTCGCTTGGAAACAGCTAGCATCGCAGCGGGTTCCAAACCCAAAGACAGCAGTCGAACCTCGATCCTTCCAGTCTGCGCAGTCTGCCTCAGCAGAGAGAAACATACCATTCCAGTCATTGCTTGCCGGGCACTGCGAACATGGGACGACTGTTTCGACACACTCTGTGAACGAATCAACAAGGCTTTGCGTACCCAAGATACTGGGGAAGTCTTATGTAGCTACTGGCAAAAAGACGCAGGTTGTACCCAAAAGCATGACCACAAACACCTCTGCTCTGGATGCCTCGCAGCAACACACAGAGCTAGTCACTGCCCTAGAGCGCAAAAAATCCCAGCTAGTAATGCCTTATAGGGCAGACACCTGGAAACGAGCCACGGAAAATATCTTTCCCCAATCCCACATAGATACCCTGCTTAATGGTTTCAGTTCCAGTTTCATAATTGGATTCCCCCATATCACATACACCCAATCCCCCCCCAATAGTGCATCGATTTCGGCCCATACCAAAAAGTTCGACGAAATTGTACATAAAGAAATCAGGAAAGGTAGATATATTGGACCCTTCCCACTAGACACAATCAAAGACATTCTCGGACCTTTCCAAACCTCCCCTCTTTCGATGATACCCAAATCAGGGCACCCAGACAAATTTAGACTGATACAGAACTTCTCGTTTCCACACGAACCGCATCCGACATTCCCAAACCCTTCCATAAATAGTAGCATCACCACGGCGAATTTCCCGTGCACCTGGGGAAAATTCTCCACAATATATCTTCTCATTTCCAAACTGCCCCTGGGATTGGAAGCTGCCACCCGAGATGTAGCTGAAGCCTATCGAACCATCCCACTCCACCCTTCGCAGTGGCCTGCTGCAGTAATAAGAGTAAATGAAGAACAAGGATGCATAGATACCTGTGCTGCCTTCAGAGCTTCACCCTCGTGTGGTGCCTACGGATTGGTGGCAGATGCAGGTGCAGACATCCTAAGATCGAAAGGAATTGGACCGCTGGATAAATGGGTAGACGACCATATCTTCTTTCGTATCCCACGTGAACATCTGAAACAATACAACTCCTTACGCACACTCTGGAACTTGCAAGTCTCCAGCACAGCCCAATCACCCACACTAAACAGGATATATTTTGAGGGCGTGAGGGCCACAGATGGTACACCAGAGGAGTTTAGTGAAGATTTTTCCTGGCCCTTACAGGACCTATCAGCAAATTCCATCCGTTCAAAACGTGATCTCCTTTTTTCTTACAATATCTCAGACATCGACCATATATCAAAAGATCTAGGCATCCCATGGGAAACATCCAAAGATCAACCTTTCGGCCCATCGGCGATCTACATTGGACTGCTATGGGACATTAAAAATCGCACTGTATCACTCTCGAAGGCCAAAGTTAAGAAATACAGCACAGCCATCCACCAGTGGCTGGAACGGCCTCGTCACATGCTCAAACAGGTGCAAGAAATATATGGCAAATTACTACATGCTTCTGCAGTAATGCCGCAAGGGCGCGCATACCTAACCGGCCTCAAAGCCATGCTGGTTACATGTGCCAGACATCCCTTTGCCCTATACCACGCAGATAAAAGAGTGCCAGAAGACCTAAAGTGGTGGCTCGAACGCTTAACAACCTCGAGGGTCACAAGACCAATAGCCCCACCACCCTCCTTTCTGGACTTACAAGCCTTCTCAGATGCCAGCTCTGGCCTTGGAATCAGCATCGTCATCAGTCGCTTCTGGCGAGCCTGGAGACTCATTCCTGGGTGGACCACCCTCCACGGCCATCGGGACATCGGATGGGCAGAAGCTATCAGCCTTGAGTTACTCATATGCGCAGTATGCCACCACCTCTGAGGTAACTCCCCTCAGCATGTCATTACCTACTGTGACAACCTGGGTGTTGTAGAC
>JBBPUL010000431.1:0-20681 GCA_038094675.1 Spongispora temasekensis | reverse complement strand
TTCTGCGCAGTATGCCCGTCGCTTCCACCTTATCAGCATCGTCCCCTCGCCTCTGGAAGCGATAAAGGAGTGCAAAGCCAAGCCCAATTGCAGTTGCACAATGGTCCGGATGGCCTATCGTACGCAGCGAAAGTGCATGACGATACAGTTCGATTGATTCATCGAGGTCCGAGTATTCGTTGTTGGATATGCAGCCAATAAATTTTGACTTGGCTAAGTTGAACAGGGCGGCTGAGAGGCAGGGATGATCCGTTGAACATAAGGCTCGCACGCGCCCGAAATGGATGACCGCGCTATCTAAATCTTCTTGGTTCTGTAGCTCGGAGTAACGTTCGAGAGCATGGTGACCTTTGTCTGTGAGGTGGTCGAGCTCAGTCGTTTTGTCTGAGCTCGGTAACTATACTTCTCCGTTGAAATCGAGTCGACAGTCGAACATATAGACCACTCACGCGTAGATCAACGTAGTCCTCGTTTGGGTTGTAAACGCAATGATCAGCAACGATTCGAAGTGATGAACATGACGGGAGGACGTCATCTTTCTGCTCGACAAGCTTGATCGCTGAAATGATGTGTAAGTAATGGGACAGGAATGTACTAGGTCGCTCACACTGGAGTGGCTCATTCCTATCCAGTACGTCTCCCACAGTAACCTTGAATTGATGAAGTAATTCCCCCGTCCCGAGCCTCGGTCCTATCTCAAATGAAGCGTAGATCCTGAAGTACAACGAAGACAAATAGTCCGATGGCCTAAAAGGCTTGAGTTCACACAACAATATAAAAAAATAGTGACACACAACACGATCTTCTCGTCCCACTCTACGGCGTCCGTGTCCAGTGATGCAGGTTTGTTTGATGTTTGTGCAACTTTTCCGTCCACTTCCACGTTAACGTAGAATCCGGCCGGTAATCGACGAAGGCCGCAAGCCACATCTGTTGCATATATATCTTTGCAGAGATGTCATGTTTCCTTAAATTAAATAAAAAAATAGTCATCAACCACTTACGAGTTATCAAGATGCACTCGCGTTCGCCTGTCTCGGGCAAGTTCGATTGTGAGCCATCATCGGCAGTTGCCAGCGAAGTCTTTTCTGAGCACTGCGTCATGATAATGTGGTCAAGAAATATGAGGGGATACGAAGTAGATTGCTCTACAAAACATCGCGGCAATACAACATGTTGCTGAGATCACGTGCCCCAAAGTGTAATGGTAGTTGTCGTTACCCTACGTATAGAGGTTTAGCTCTGTTCTCTTGTGTCCGTCAGTCTGAGTATGTCCGCCGTAACCCATGGCGGCTGGTGGCTACATTTGCTAACTTATGATCTAGGAAGTATACAACCTTGACTCGGACACGACGACATGATGGGATCGCATTCTCAACGTGTCCTCCTCGCTGCCGGCTCCAACGCCAAAGGCCAATTGGGAATAGGATCCCACGACGACGCACATACATTCACGCCTTGCCGATTCGCATCTACGGAGCGTGATGCCGACCGTACGGAATGGAAAGTTTCTCAGATCGCGTGTGGGGCGAACCATACAGTCTTGCTGCTTGAACATGCCGACGGGTCGACGGAACTGTGGGGAGCCGGGGATGGGAAGAAGGGCCAGCTCGGGCTGGAAGTCGACGAGAACGAGTGTGCCGAGACCGGACTCGGAGCAGGAGATCTTGGACAGGCAGTCGTGACGGGGTCATCCGAATCTGCCGTCTTTCGCCGGATTGTCCTCCCCGAAGTTGTTTCCCCGGAGCCGTCGCTAATCGGCAACGTCACACCTTGCTACACACCTCGCATCGTAGGCGCCGCATGGGAGACAACCTACGTGGTACTCCGTTCGCCTCGCTCCGACACTCACAATTCAGATCCGGGCTCTGACAGGGACAGGAACATGATGGACTGTGGCTCTGACGTACTACTCTCCATGGGGTCGAACGACTTTGGTGCGCTAGCTATCGGCGACTCGAAACGTCAACAGCATCGGAGCCAAGGGACCGTTGCCGCTGAACTCCGCGGTTCACTAGTCGGCGATGCAACCGTGACGGCGACGACACTGATAGGAACGCCGCATGTCGTCCCATTGGATCATGTCTTGCCGGACGACTCGTCAGGACGGCCTCGGTCGATATGTGTGCGGTCTCTCCACGCCGGCCCGCGGCACGTCGTTGTGGAGCTACGTGTGACGCACTCGGCATCCGACTCGAAGGAGCTGACTTCGCGGACCATCCTTGTTGGGTGGGGTGCCTGCAGACATGGACAGCTTGGACAGGACTTGTGCGGGGCACGGTTCATCGCTTGCCCAACTCTCCTGCCGATCGACATACATGATGATCCGATGGTCTCCTGTGCGCTAGGCAACCAACACACAGTCGTACTGCACACCTCGGGGCGTATATCTACCCTCGGATCGAACAAGCAGGGACAAATCTCGTCGCCGCTCCGGTCTCTCGGCCACCACATATGCAAGCTGGGGTGCACGTGGAACGGTACATATCTGCAAAGTTACGATGGGGACGGACACGTCCTACTTTCGACGGGTAACAATGCCCAGGGGCAACTTGGGCGAAGCTCTACCACCTCTGTGGCCAACGGGGCCGTCGACCTTCCTGCGGGCCGTGCCATATCGACCTTTGCTTGCGGAAGCGAACACGTGCTATGTGTGATATCGGGATCCTCATACAAAACAGATTCAGTCTTCGGGTGGGGTTGGAACGAGCATGGAAACATGGGGTTGGGTAATGTGGGTAATGTTCCTGTTCCGACACAACTGTGGCCCAGGGAGGACATACAATCATATAGCAAATACCCGCAGAGGGTGATAGGTACCTGGGCAGGATGTGCTACGAGTTGGTTGCTCGTCGAGTAAAGAAAGAGGCACGAGTCGGTCTGACGCATACGATCGGATCCCTAGTTTGCGTCTTGGTCGAGCAAGCCCATGTCCTGATGAATTTGTCGAATGGTGGTTCCCCTGATAGCAGCCAGCTACACGAAAGGTGAGTATATGCGGTTCACTCGTCCTAGATATTACCCTGCCGATGAGGATCTATGGCAACGAGGTATCATCAGCTCTGTCTGTTCTTGAAAAGATGCTGTCCGACCTGGGTTGCGTCTTTAGCTTCATTATAACGATGAAGTAGCTTGATATGTCGTGAAACGATGTCCTCCGCGTTCTCGCCTGCTCTATGTCAAAAAATGTCTTATTTCGCGTGTACCATGGTAGATGGGACACGCATATACCCAAGTCTGATCTGCAGCAGGTCTATCTCTGCCTGAAGCTTTGCGACATATTCTTGTTGTTTCTAACAGACGCCCATGAAGGCATTGTTCCCTGTGTCTAAGAAGAACGAGCGGCGTACCTTGACAGATGTACGTGCATACATGGCTCTTTCTTCCGGAGTGAAATTATGAAAGCCATTCTTATAAGTACATACGACTCGGGGCTTGGTAGGGGTGCCCGGGGGGCTCTATTATAATTCCCCTCATAAACTACACCAAACAGCTCGACTGCGTCCTCACTGACACCCTTCACATAACATGGCTTGGAGGTGCACTGGAAGAACAAACGCAGAGCTCATATCCAATCTCAACAGACATGGAATTGTCGTAACGGACCGTGTTGCCAACGTATGTTCTTTAAGCTGTTTCGAGATGCCCATTTGACCATACGCCCCTAACTTTACTGCGCAGGCGATGTCCAGTGCTGATCGTGCAAATTATGTTCTCAAACAATCACAAGCATATGACGATTCACCTCAGTGAGTTTAGCCTTCTTGGATCTATTTGTGCTCACATGCGACTCAACTCTTGGGGGAATATTCATTCAGATCTATCGGTCATGGCGCGACCATATCGGCGCCGCACATGGTAGCTTTTCATACCTCTTCATGATCTTCTCTGAGTTTGCCATCAGCATGCACACGCCCTGGAAAACCTGCTGCCGTTCCTCCGTCCCGGAGCGACCGTCCTCGATGTGGGAAGCGGCTCGGGTTATCTCTGTGGTGTGCTCCACCACCTCGTTTCACCCTCCCAGCCGGAGGCTCCAAAGGGAAAGGTTGTTGGGATAGACCACATACCTGAGCTGGTAGAATGGTCCAAGAGCAACTTGACCAACGATGGTTTGGGCCCTGCTTTGGATGAAGGTCGGATTGTCGTAGTAGCTGGGGACGGAAGGGAGGGTGAGTATGCCCCGCGATAGGGAGATTGAGAACGAGCTGATGCTTGCTTTTTGTGTGTGTGTGTGTGGCAAGGTTATCCTGCCGCTGGTAAGTCGTTGCCAGTATATTTTTTTAAAAAACAAAAGACTACTGGCTTATTCTCGTGTGTTTCGTTAGGCCCATATGATGCCATCCACGTTGGAGCTGCGTCAGAAAGGCTTCCTGAAGCCCTTGTCAACCAGCTCAAAGCGCCGGGAAAGATGTTTATACCTGTCGGCACTTACACCCAAGCCATCTGGCAGGTGGAAAAGGATGCCAACGGGAAGGTGACGAAGAAGGAGCTAATGGATGTCATGGTCAGTGTTCGATATGATCCTCATGCGTTTGATCTGGCGGAACTTGACGACTGATTTCCTGTCTCTCTCTTTTAATGCTGTGATGACTGATGTCTATCCTGGCCTTGGCTGATCCATACGCACTATTGTCTTGCATTGGATATGATGCAGTATGTTCCTTTGACGGATGCGGAGAAACAAGTACGAGGGTATTGAGGATGGGTCACAATGTCAGTGTCAGGGACTCTTTTATCACCCCACTTACCAGTATCAATCACTTGCAAGATCATCTAAATAACAAGCACTACTTACTATGTATGTATCAATCACTGTAACACTAAATAATTGTCTTGCGATAATATTCAGAGTCCTACGAACTTACGGACATATGTACATACAAGACTGGCTACATAATGACTTATAAAAAAAAAAAAGACAACAGGCAAAACAAGGTATCCAAGATAACGCTAAATATATGAAACAACACAGCGCATGTAACAGTGCAGAACTACACCCTGGCCTTCTTGGTGATAACTTCATCTTCATCTACGTCCCCCTCGTCGTTCACGTCCTCTGCAAGTTCATCAGCGCCTCGTTTTGAACCTGCGATGGACGATGAGAGGTCAATGGGGTTTTCTGCCGTTCCTTCTCCATCTTCTTGATACTCTTCATCGTCGTCCTCGTCATCCTCGCTGTATTCCTCGGCCGCCGTGGTGCCGTTTGTCTACAATCAGTTTCAGGTTAACCGAATATGCTTATAGAAGGAGCGAACGAATGGACCTTGCCCAAAAGGAGAGCGGTCATCTACAAAGGACTATAAGAACGTTTTCTTTTCACAGGGAACAGGCACAGCCCTACGTTTTCCGGCTCGCCTTCGCCCACGCCTTCAACTTCGCCTTCGTATTCCTCGTCTTCCTCTGGCTCGTACTCCCCTTCGTCCTCTCCCTATTGGGGGCAGAGGTCAACGGGCGGGGTCATTGAGCCGCCCGGCGCTCGAGCCTAGGGAAACGCACTTCGTCATCATATAGGTCGCTCTCCTCGCCGTCGTTGTTTAACAACTCTTCCTGTTCTTCTGCAGTAAGGGTATGTTCGGGCGCGGATTCAGCGGCCATTTGTGTTTCGTGCTACCGAAGGGTGGGGGGGATGATCGCAGTGGGGTGAGAAAGGTCGGCGCTGTTGTGAGACGTTCTAGGACGGTGGTTGAACGGGAAGGAATATTTTTAAAAACTCAGGATCGGATAAGCAAAAAAGAAAGAAAGAAAAGCGTGACTATATGAAACGGGCGGGGGAGTTGCGGTCGTCTGACGAAGTACTGTCAAAAAAAACTTGATCAAGGATGTAAGCTTGTGGAAGGAGAGTCGGGAATAACGGCAAAAGTACTAAAGTCGGAATTGGAAGGTTGTAGGAACTCACAGCTTGAAACTGGCGAATTACGAGGACGAACGTTGGCTTGCCATATGCTCACTCAAGTGCCAGCGCAAGCGAGAGGGGTCTTTCCTACTTGGGGTGAGCACAGCCTCAAAGGAAGCCACGTCCTTCCCGGGGTTTGCCGGCGACTCATGCAGAGCAACTTCAACGGTGGCGGGGAGCTGGCAGTGGGACGCTCATAGTCAGAGCTGTGCTTTTTATCTCCACCCAGGCACTTGTGCAAGCCAATTGGCCCAGAGTGGAATGCCATGAGGCATATCTCCAAAACCCGGTCACTGGGCTACCGTGCCCGTCTTCAAAAACGTTTCATTCACATCAACGAATCCAAGTACGTCCACTATCCTGCTCGTATTTGGCTCGTTAGGTCCATGAACTTTGTCTGTGTGGACCCTGCTTGATCTCGAACGCTGCACGGTTTTGTTTTGGTGGGTCGAGCTATTCGTCGGGTATCCCCGGGCTTCGTGACACGGAAGCGAAAGAGAAGTTTGGAAACTTCCCGTTTGATGCAACCCTTTGTTAGGTTCGTCGTTGTGGGTAAGGATTACAGCAAGTCCGTTGGTGATGCCGTGCTGTTTGTGTGCGTACGGGCTATCTGATAGGCCAACTCTCGTACGACATGTCTGAGCAACAGGCCCAAGCTTGCCTGTTTTAATCTAGCTCCATGCCAGGTCAGTCTTGCGCCACCCAGCAAAAGATCGGGCCTTCTGAAACGATCCGGGCACCCAAATCAGTCGGGATCGCAAAAGAAACGGTAAACCTGGTCCGTTTGTCTGGGCTTCTCGCTGCGCAGCCTTGAGGCTTTGACACACGACGGAATCGCTGTGACGTCTCAGTTTATTGAATTTTCTTGTCTTTTTTTTTTTTTTTGTGGGGACGGGCAATAATTATTACGTTGACGTTGTGATTGGGCCGACGAGTCCGTCGAGCATTGTGCTGTCTCCAAGTAATATAATAAAAGTCTCCGCCCTAACAACAACCGCCCATTCAACATCAACGTTCAACAACCTCGACGAGCATCGACGACAACGACGACGACAGCGACGACGACCTGCGTGCGGCAGATCGACTCCCCGCCTTGCTATTTGCAGCTAGCCGCACAGCTCAGCCTCGAGGCAGGAGGAGCTGATCTCCATCTTTTTCCGCTGCTCGTGGCTTTCACGCACCCACCGCACGTCCGCCAAAACTGTCAATTCCGTATCAACTTGCGTTCTACCTAATTCATCGATTCTCCTCGGCCCTCTCTCCCACTCCTTCCTCCTCCTCCTCCTCCTCCTCCCCCCTCCACATAGCCCGCGACAAGTCCGACACTTGCAGTGTCCCCGCGAGAACTTTACAGTCATCCCTCTCGCATGCATAGTGCCCCTGCTACTCACCAGCACGTCCATTTCTCAAAGAAAAACCTCAAGTCCGTCCTTGGCTTCGCCGCTCTTTCTTTCAAAGACGTGAATCCAATTCGTGCCCGCCCCTCCGTCGACACCTATCGCACCCGTGACCCACCAGCGAGAGCCAGCGTCGACAGACCCTGCCAGTACAGCGCCAAATCTGGAGCGGAACACACAGACCTCACTTTCTTCGAGTCACGCAATTCCTCTCCTCACAACCAACACGCCCCTCACAACAGCTCCGTCCGCAGTATGAAGAACTTAGACACCGCTCCTTCGCGGTCCACGCGAAGACCTCCCTTTCGCATCGAAGCCCAGGAAGGTCCCTGGAGTATCAGCGTCGCAGAGACGCCACATGATGCCCGCTCATTCTCTATTTACATAAAGAGTGAGTCGCATCCTTCCACCCACCCTCCCCCCACACGCACATGCACTCTTTCCTTTCCTTTTGAGCTCTCTTTTATGTCGCTTCCGAGCCTATCGGTGCTCGTCCTCTTGTTGTTCCTGGGCATCTTCATATGCGTATTTGTCACACGTCATTCTTTTGATGCTCCCCTTCGTTCCATGTACTCCTGTATCATCGCTAACGCCGCCGTTCTCTGTCCAGCACCCACCCATAATCTCACCCTGACCCGCACAGCCACAGAGGTCGTCGAGCTTCACGCGAAACTCGAGGACTCTGATGGCGCATCTAAGCTTCCAAAGTTGCCCATAGATGTCGCTTCTCTCCCACAACAGCCTTCAAAGCGTAAATCCACGTTCCTCAACACCCTCTCTCGCCTCGCTTCCCCCTCGACCAGCAAGGTTGGTCGTCAGACGTCCATTCGCGCCCCAAATGGCCTCAACTTTGGTTCTTCGACGGCGGCGGATCATATAGTCGCCCCCTCGCAAGAAGTTTCTGACCCCTTTATG
Source organism: Spongispora temasekensis (assembly GCA_038094675.1). Taxonomy (NCBI): domain Eukaryota; kingdom Fungi; phylum Basidiomycota; class Agaricomycetes; order Boletales; family Boletaceae; genus Spongispora; species Spongispora temasekensis. Next base: position 12,476 of record JBBPUL010000431.1, on the reverse strand, counting down.
ACTTCCCTCGACAAGTCATCAGCGAGCATCGCCTCCAACGGAAGGCCTACCAATACCACGATGTCCGCGATAGCTGCGTACCTGACCACCATTTCCAATGATCCGTCCCTCCGACAGACTCGTGCTTGGAAACGTTTCGTTCACGTACGCACCGACGACCTGCAGAGTGTACGTGCCGAACGGGCGATCAAGCGCGTACGCTCCGACTTGGCGGCGCATGTCGGCTCAAAGGCAGACACGTCCGCACAGCCCCGCTCGGTCAATGTTAGCTCGTCCAACCTCAGCGAGGTAGTGGACGACGTCGAAAGCATAAGCGATACCGTCGAGGGGGAGGTTGTTCCGAGTCAAAATGACCGTCGAGACGAGGATATTAAAGAGGGCGCGGAAGAATCAGAGAGTAATGTGCCGGACTTCCTGGCAGAAGTCATCGAGATAGAGAGATCCGACGACGGCATCCCCGATCTTTCGCCAGTTGATGGCATCGAAGCTGTTAAACAGTGTCTGGACACGGATGTCGTCACAAGCCGGGCTGTTGAAGAGGAGGAGACCACCCTTCCTACTCCTGTTGCTGATACCCCGCCGTCGAGGATTCTACGTTCGCATTCGGCCGATCCAGATAGGGCCAGCCGACGGGTGCATACCTCTTCGACATTGCAGGATGGTACTTCGTCTGCCACCGGGGACGAGTCATCGATATCTACTACTGCACGCCGTGCGCGCAAGAAGCGATCGCAATCGACTGACCCCAACCGGAAGAAAAAATCGCAACGCAAGGCCGTTATTGACGATTTCGAGATGATGCGCGTCCTCGGGAAGGGCTGCGCTGGCAAAGTCCTCTTGGTGCGACATAAGACGAGCTCGGACTTGTATGCGCTCAAGGCCATCACCAAGCGCCACGTTTTGGCACATCAAGAGCTACAGCACACCTTGACAGAGCAAGCCGTCTTGAAGCGTATGGCCAAGGAAGCCAAGGACCCTTTTGTGGTCAAGCTCTGGTGGAGTTTTCATGACAAGGAGAATTTGTTCTTGGTTATGGTGAATTGATCCCCCTTTTATACTCGTAACCCCCATTGCGATGCCATTGACGCTGTTCTTTTTTGAATTTCCACAGGATTTTCACCCAGGGGGTGACCTTGCCACGCAGCTTGCACGTTGGGGCAGGCTGGGCCGTGACCGTGCACGATTCTACGCCGCGGAGATTGTTGAGGGTGTGGAAGGTCTCCACGCGGCTGGTGTTATTTACCGCGACCTCAAGCCGGAGAACATTTTGATCGGTGCTGACGGACATATTGTCCTCACGGACTTCGGTCTTTCGAAAGAGTTTCCTCGTCGCACGTTGCCGGCCACAGCGCCACCCACGCCTTCGGGAACTCGCGGGGAATTCTATTCCTCTCCCGGCAGCGAGCCTGCAACCCCGCCCTGGATGAAAGGCGAGAAAGGTCAGGAAGCCTCTCCAGGTTGGCCAGGGCAAGCTGTTGTTCCCCCTGACACCACGACCACGTTCTGCGGCACGGCCGAATACCTCGCTCCTGAGGTTATCCAGGGGCTGCCATACAGTTATGAAGTCGATTGGTGGAGTTTTGGCACGATGCTTTATGAAATGCTGACAGGAATCGTACGTGTTTCTTCTGCCTCTGTCACGTGTTGTGCGCATGGGCTGACATTTTGTATCGCAGACGCCATTCTGGGCGAATAATCATTCGGATATGTACGTCAGGGTACTTCAAGACGAGTTGCAATTCCCTGAAGATAGGGCTATGGATCAAGATACGAAGAGTTTGATACGGGGTGTATGTGAAAATGCGTTCTCATGGATGAGTTTACGTGCTTATAATGCTGCACACATAGCTCCTTCAACGAAATCCCGCCTTAAGGATATGTGAACCACGGATCAAACGGCACCCATACTTCTCCATGATGTGAGCAGTCCGAGGATGTATGCGATTGCCATTTTGATCTGACATTTGATCGCATTCGTAGCGATTGGTCGCACGTGTACTATAAACGCTACATACGTGAGGCTTCCTGTTTCAATTCGTTCAGTTTTACCCCTACTTACACCCACTCCTTTGTTCGTTTCTTTTTTTAATCAGCCCCCTATATCCCTCCCATCGATCCTTCCAATGCCAGCGATACCCAGAATTTTGATGACACTTTCCTCGATATGGAACCCGTGATAGATGACCCTAATGATCAAGATCAAGTAGATACCGATCAAGATCGTGATCAAACTGACGGCGAAGCCGTGGATGGCGAAGATGCATACCCAACACCCTCTCACTCGCGTAGCCCGTCTGTGCACCCGGGTGAAAATGGTGTAGACGTCTTCGATGGTTACTCGTTCAAGGGTCGTGATTCACTCCTTTTGGACGATGACGACGATGACGGTTCGGGAGATTCGGGAGAGGAGGAGACCGACGAGGAAGACATTCCGTCACTCCCCGCTGATATCTTGGATAGTCCAGTTCAGCCTCCTCAAGAGACGGAATCTGTTACCGAGTCCCCTGTCGAGGAGCAGTCGTCGGAGCCTGAGCCAAAGACACCCGAGGCGCGACCGCTGCCACTTCCAGAGGACGCTCCAGGACCGGAAAAGGTCGCGGTGGTTGTCGAACCAACACCATCCGTCGATGTTACGCCTACGCCTCAATCTGCCTTGCCACAGGCTATTATTCCCCTAGAGCCGACAGAATCTGCGCCCCCTTTGCCCGCCAAAGATTCGAAGCCAAAGGTTTCCAAGGCGCCTACATCCTCGAAGCCTACTGTTCGGACTACTCGAAACCGCCGTGAGAAATCCGGTGTGCCTGCCTTGGACCGCTTCCTTTCCGATGGTCCTGACGAAGAGGATGATACGACGGAGAAAGAGGAAGACGATGACTGGGACTTTATCGAAGCCGATGGTGAAGACCGCAACGGTACCAAAGGAACAAGTCTCTTTGCCCGCGGCGTCGTGGACCGGTATAGGTTGGCTGTGTTCCGCAAAGCCTCGACGCCGTCTCAACGCATGGGTGCGCGGTCGTTCTCGGGACTGTCCAAAGAGTCGGACGTCCAACCTGCGGAGCCCGTAGACTCCCCGAGTCCCTCGGAAAAGCGCCGCGGTCGTGCGCCTGGCTTGAAGTTCCGGAAGACGCCGCAGTTCTTGAAAGGCAAGTCGCCGCCCTCGTCTCTCTCTGCCAAGAGCGCGTCGACGATCAAGACGTCAACGCTGTCCAACGCTGCGACGACTGCCACCGTCTCGTCCGTGTCGACGAATGGTCTCTTGACGCCGTCCGTGTCGGCCGCGAGTACGATGGGCATGTCGCCCTCATTGAGGTCCAAGGAATCGGCCATGTCCGTCGGAGACCAGAGTCAGTCTTCGGACCAGTCCAACGGCGAGACCGCGGAGCCCACCTCGCACCCGACGTCGCCCGAGGCGTCGTCCAAGCACACGCCTCACCACCACCACCACGCTGAAACCGAACCGGAGAAACACAAGAGCAGAAAGCTCAAGAAGTACAAAGAGAACGCTGAAAAGGTGTTGTCGCTCTTTGCGTCGCAACGTTGATGATTGTGGGGGGGATTGGGGGAATAGGGGAGGAAAGGTATGGTAAAAGTATGCCGCCCTCTTCACCCGCGATCACTGCCACCATCGCGCTCGTTGTGGAGGGCTGGGTCCCTCGGTAACTACCAGGCGTGCGCGCGCGTGCGGACCACACTTTATTCGACAATCCGTTGTTCTTCTTCCCTTTTTTTTTTTGTTCTGTTTCCTCCGCCGCGTGTATCTATCCACCTCCTCGGTCTCTCTCGGTATCCTCTCTGTCTCTCTCTGCCTTCTCTTTCGTCCACTTGCGATCCACGATCACTTTTTTTTAACATGTTTTCCCTTGTTCATGTTATCCAATTTTTGTCCTCCTCCCGTTCATTCTCTCGACGGTTTTTGCGGAAACATGCGTGTGGCTGCGCTAGTGTCGTGGCTTACACCCCCTCTTCTTCTACTTCTTTCATCCTTACTCCCCAAGGACGATACGGCGCCATTTTTTTCTCCCTTTTTTTGCACTAGGTCATAATACATAGTTGTGCCTATTTTCCTGTCACTACACTATTGGATTTTTCTTTTCTTTTTTTTTCTTTTTGCTCTGTTGTCGTCCCTCGCGCAATTTGACAAAATAATAACCATCCTTTCCGTTCACCACCCTCGTAGAACTTACATGAGTCGGTTTTAATGTTCTCGTGTCATCTCTCCTTTTTCGCGCCTTTAAACCTTCTTTTTTTTTTTTTTGCCGACGCTGAACAACAAACAACATGGTCACCAATCGCAAGAAGGGGAAACGAATCTTTTTTTTTAAAAAAAAGGGGGGGTGGCAGGAGAGAGAAAAATTGTGATAATATTTCCTCTCTTCATTTCGTTACAATACACTCCATATTATCATATCACATGTGTAGGAAAAAAAAAGACATGCGGTTTCTGTTTAATTAGTTATGGCGTCGCTACGACAGATGTGATAGAGTGGCAAGTTGCCAGGCTGAACACATTCTGGCATGATGTCTGGGGGAATGACTCAATCTTCAAAAAGACTCTCCCACATAAATCCAAGATCTTTGAATATTCTCACTTTGACAAACATTTTGATGTATTATCTGACATCAGTGTTGTCAAGCTGTTGCTGGATGGCAAGTTCCTCATCTTTACAGAATACTGCACAGTGATGGACAGCTTCTCAAGTGGCCACAGTTACTACAAAGGGGGTGCTTGTATTTTAGGGCAAGCAGGCATTGGTACATGTAACAATACTCCAATAGATCACAGCTTATTATCACTAGGAAAATTGGTGTTTATCCTATATGCAGTCATTGAATGGCTGTTGCAGTTCAAGTTCAGTGGGGACAAGATTTATATGTGCTCTTTTCAGAAAAAGAGGTCGCTTAGTATCTAGATTGTGATAATGACCCCATGAATGCTGAAGACAGGATATGGGCATTCTGCGACTCTGGAAATGATGTTTTAGAACCTATACAGGCATTTCATGTGAGTAAGGTGCATGTTTTTCAAGCTGCCTCCCCCACAGAAAAATATTGGAAAGAGTGAACCAAACAGGAAAAGGTGTCTTACTATTTGATGAATCTCCTGAGTGACAATGAAATTGAGGCTCTTACATATGGGATTCCTTTCTGTTGTAGTATAATTGACTGACCAACACAGATCTACTAGTGTTCTTGGCAGATATAATTATGGGCAGATGTTAGCATTCACACACAAATGGGGACCAGTCTCTAGGATGCTGCACAATCTTTGTGAATCCACATTTCAGGAGCCAACACATGAGTCAATGACCAAAGCTGATGCTTCAAAAGCCACTCAAAATATCAAAGAGGCCTTTTCAGCAATCAAGGTTTGTCCACTTTTTATGTTTTTAGGGATAAATAGTTACTTGTGTGAACAGAATGGTGACAATCCAAGCTTTCCTGGAGCATCAAGCATTTTTTTCACAGTATTTGGATGAAGACAGACAGATACATCATGGGTTTTTGTGCCCACTGAACACATCTTTGATATTCTGGGTGATGCAATAGTGGATGCAGATACCATTCTTCAAAACCATGTCTAAGCATCCCCACACTCTCTCTACGGCTGGGTGGATTTACAAGAAATACATCCACTATATCACATCAGTAAATCACTGGTTTTCACACAGAGGTACAGACTTGTACAGAGATAGAGACTTATGGTCTAGCATAACATAACCAAATACAACCAAGCACAACCAGATCCAAGCAAGTTGTTTCACTGTTTCTGTCATGGACTTTGTGAAAAAAGAGGGTGGCTACTCCCTTGGTGGTGATCTGTTTCTTAGTAGGGCAGAGAATTACCCCCTTAGTAAGCCTGTGGTCGACCACGACCAACAGGCTGTCAAAACCGTTGGACAATGGAAGGTCCATGATAAGATCGCAGGATACTTGTTGGAATGGGCATGAAGCGAGGGATTTGATAGGGGACAAAGGAGGGACAGTAGGGTGGGTGTTCACCTTGTTCTGTTGACAAAGGGCGCAACCCTCGACGTAGCGACGAACCTGGGTGGCAAGGCCGGGCCACCAAAAGTCATGAGCAACGAGTTGGTGGGTTTTTAGATATCTGGGATGGCCAGTGGAGGGGTGGTCATAGGCTCGCGTGATGACCGAGAGACGATCCGGTTTGGGGACGTAGACGCGATCACAATAACAAAGGAGATCCTCTTTGAATTGCCAATCGGAGAGGCAGTTGCGAAGATTAGGTGCAGTGATGGGACCTTCGAGGTCAGCACGGAGACGGATGACAAGTTCATCATTCGCGGAATGTTTGTGGATGGCGATGGAGAGGATGGAGTTGACAATTCGAATAAAGAGAGTTTCGGGGAGAAGGGTGATGGCCTGGTTGTCTGATTTGGATGAGAGTTGGTTGGGGCGGCGAGAGAGGGCGTTGGGGCCAGAGAGGAGGGAACCAGGGACATGGGTCATTTTGAGATTGAAATCTATGAGATCAAGGAGCCATCGCGCTTGGTGATGGTTGAGGTTCTGGGGCTGATGGAAGTACGTGAGGTTTTTATGGTCAGTGAAGACCTGCACCGGATGTTATGAACCACGAAGGTAGTGGCACCAGGCTTTGAGAGCTCGAATAATGGCCAAGAGTTCTCTGTTGAAGATGTCATAGTTTTGCTCGGCTGGGGAGAATGACTGAGAGAGGTAGGAGCAGGGGTGCCAGTCCCTGTTCAAATCTGTCTGGAGGAGAATGGCTCCAGTGGCATCTCGTGAAGCATCAGTAGCGACCGCGAAAGGTCTGGAAAGGTCTGGGAGGCAGAGGATGGGTTGAGAGAGGAAGAGCTTTTTGAGCTTGTCGAAGGAGGTTTGGCATTAGGGGGTCCAAAGCCATGCAGCAGTTTTCTTAGTGAGGTCAATGAGGGGGTGGGCGACATCAGAGTATGAAGGAATGAAGCGCTGATAGAAGTTCACAAATCCCAGGAATGAGCGCACATCCTTGACTTTCTTTGGGGTAGGCCAGGAGGCGATTCCGTCGAGCTTAACAGGATCTATGGCAAGTTTCCCTGGTTTGATGATCATACCAAGGTATTCTACCTCAGGGGTGGCAAATTTGCATTTGTTGAGGCGTAGGTGGAGGTCTAATTCCATCATGCACTGGAGGACTCAGCAGATACGCTCGATGTGGGATTCATTGTCAGGGGAAAAGATGAGCAAGTCATCCATGTAGATGACTAGCCATCCTTCAGTGATCATGTCTCTGAACAAGTCGTTCATGAAACATTGAAAAGTCGAGGGGGAATTATTCATGCCGAAAAACATGACCATGGGTTCGAAGAGGCCCTTGTGGGTAATAAAGGCACCTTTCCACTGGTGGCCATCCTTGATGTGTACGTTGTTATAGCCCCATCGGACATTGAATTTGGTGAAGACGTTTGCTCCTTTGAGCTTGTCGATGAGGTCAGAGACAAGGGGCAGGGGGTAGGCATCGTGGATGGTGTGTTCGTTCAGGTACCGATAGTCTTGGCATGGATGAAGTTTGCTGTCTTTCTTTTTGATGAAGAAGAAGGGCGAAGCTTGTGGGGACTTAAAGGGGTGAATTTTCCCAGAGCAAAGATTCTTCTCTAGGAAGGCTTTGGTCGCTTTTTGTTCCTCGGGGGACAAGGGGTAGATTTTCCCAATTTTTGGGACAAAGGACTCGTTGAGGTTAATTTCATGGTCATAGGGTCGAGATGGGGGAAGGGACTCACAGTCCTTTTCCTCGAAGACCTTGGTGAAGTCTGAGTACTCAGGAGGTAGGGTGACTTCTTGGGTGTGGGCTCCCACCTTTTTCGCAAGTTTGGTAGCTTTGGAGTAGTGGGCGATGGTGGCTGAGGGCAGGATGTATGGTCTCCCTCGAGTGACGCGGTTGATGGAGTAATGGCTAAGGGTCTGATGTTGCCATTGCTTTTCTGATTGGATATCCAGGTACGCATGTAGGTGCCTATGAGTTTCGGAAGTCATGTTGACACTCCAAATCGAGGTTTCCCCAAAGCCTCGTAGAGGTGGGGCACGGTAGTGGGAGTTGTGTCACTTTTGATTGGTGACATAAGCATGGTATAGGTCTGCGGATTGATCGAGGACCTCGGGGACAGAGATAGTTTGCTTTTCCCAATCAATTGTTGGGTTAGCAAGGTGGAGCCAGGGGAGGCCGAGGATAACGTTTTCTTTTCCACAATTCATAAGGTAGAAGAGTACTTTTTGGGTAACTCCTTCCCCAACGGAGACGTAGAGCTCGGTGGAGAACAAAATATCTCCATTGGAGTTCGCAGATTGGTCTACGTTGCAGATACGGATCGGTTGTTCGAGGCAGGTATGGGGGAGTCGATGTTTTTGGGCAAAAGCCCAGTCAAGACAGGAGATCTCCACTCCAGAGTCAATGAGAGCAGCAGAGTCGACGACTTTCATGGTGTGCGAGGGTACCACGAGCTGAATAGGGATACGCATAGCTCTATTGGATGTGGATACTAGTACAGGTGCACAAGAAACGAAGCATTGGAGAGGTACTTGCGTCGAAGAAGTCCTCCCTTTCAAAAATCCCTAACCCCTACTGCTTCGACATGGATATCTTCATCCTTGTCTTCATCTATAAGGCCTGGTGTCTCTTCTTCGGCCTTGGCGACCTTTCGGTTGGCTTTGGGGCATGGGGGAAGGTCTTTGAAGGTGGGGCACTTGCTGGAGAAGTGGCCCGACTTTCTACATCAGAGGCAGAGTCCTTGTTTGAAGCAGTGTTCTCGCTCTTCAGGGGTGAGTTTCAGAATGCAGATGGCATCCACATCCATAGCATTGGGGTCTTTGTCGCAAGAGGGCTGAGTAGGATGAGGGACGAAGGTGGGGGTTGAAGAGTGCTTGTGCTGTCAGGCAACAAGCTTGGCATGTTTGTGCTGGTCATCAAGATGAGAGGCATTCTTGATCCAATCATCGATGGTGGTAGGGACGGTATCCATAAGATACACCTTTTCTGAGAGCGAAGGGGGAATGCCCATGGAGAAGTAATGGCAGATGGTAGCTGCCTCGTTGAGTCCCGCCAAGCTGACCTGGTTGCAGAATTCGGAGATATACTGATTGAGGGATGGTTGGAAAGTCCCATCGCATCGCTCGTTGATGCAGTAGGTGGCCAACCAGGTCAGGGCATTGGCGGCGGTGTTGGGACTCTCAAAGTGAGCCTTGAATTCTTTGACGAAGTTGTCTCAGGATTCTAGGGCCATGTTGGTTCCTTGCATGCTTTTCTTTGTGAAGGTGTCTGCCCATGTAAGAGCATTCCTGTCGTTTATGAACGACAGGGCGAAACCTATCTTTTTCTCATCCGTCGAGTAGATGTCGTCATTAACGGCGAGGTATTATAGTACTGAGCAAAGCCAGGGCATGGCATCGCATTGTTTGCCTGTGAAGGTCTTGGGTTGGGCGAGGCGAAGTTCGGTGGGCTTTGAAGACATCGGGGATGGGGGGCTGGGTGGTGAAGGGGGCGTAGTGGTTCTGGAGCTAGGACTAGGAGGTGTAGTGGACCTCCAAGAGGGAGAGGTTACGAGGGGCAGTGGTGGTGGGTGGGGGCGCTGCTTTAAAGGTGACGGAGGGGCCGAAATGGCTGCAAACTACAACAAGGGTAGTCACATTTGAAAAGCTTGAGCCTTTTGTTACGACAGGTGTGGGTAGCATAAGCCGTAGACTCGATGCACAACCTAAAGCTGTGAGGCAAAGATGAGGGGCATAGGTCCTGAGTGCAATGCACAGAGACTAGTCACTACTCTGCCTAGGCGAGTATGTAGTGACATTGAAGACGAAGGCAGAGTATCCTCGAGCAAAGACGCTGTGAGGCCAAGTAGTTCGGAGAGAGAGCAGAGGGGAGCGAGAGAGTCAAAGACGCAATAGATTGCTATCTCAAGTAGGCTCAAGCTGAGATTACACGGCTTGTGCTATGCCCTATTTATATGTAAAGAGTCCTGCACACAGACCAAGCAGTGCTATAGTTCTACGAGAGAGATATCCAAACAAGGTAACTGGAGATAAGGGGAAGTGAGTCACATACAGCATGAAATGAGTCAGAAGGCTGTGTGTGATAGAACTACATGGAACACCATGGAATGCATGAGTCACAGATAAGAGATGAGAAAACGCACAGCTGTGAATGCTGACTAAAGAGAAGGGCTGTGCATGTTTAAGTAATACAAGGCAAAAGAGAGCGAAAGAAAAAGGAAAAGGGGCTGATCATAACAGTTTGCGAGTGGAAAGCTTCAGTCGTCCTCTGTCATTGCTTAAGCATGCGTGCATGCATGTATGTGTAGTTGCATTGTGATGGTCAGCTCTGGGATGCACTAGTACAAGATAAGAGGAGTAGGCATATCGGTAAGATAATGGTGACATGTATATATACAGGTATGTATGTATTGATAGTGCAGATGAGTATATGGGGCAAATAAACAATAGGACATTACAGATGAAATTTCTCTCAGAAAGATTTTCCTTGAGAAAAGTCGGATGTAGTACGATCACACCTGCAACTATTGATTGAGCCTTCTGCTGCACAAACGGTGCGCCAAAACAGTATCCTAAAAAATTATGGGCATTCATTTGTATTGAAGTTAGTACACTCCAACTACAATTACTGGCTACATGTGCTAAGCATAGTCGAGCTAATATCAACTAATGAGTTGAGACAAGTCATGAATTGACATGTCTCTGACACCTGTCAATCATGATTATCAAATGATGTCAGTTACCCTGACATTCATATTGATCCCTGACATATTTCAAATAATGTCAGAGAAGTGTCAATCATATGTCGATAGTGTTTTAAGGTCCAGTCATAGGACTGGAAAAAGACTGGGGACCAGACTGGACCAGACTGACTGCAACCAGTTGCTTGGTCTCAGTCTCAAGCATTTATGATTTAGTAGTGGTCTCGGTCCTTGGAAACTTTACACAAAGAAGGACTGGCAAAAGACCGGTCTTGACCGGTCTTTTGTGCAGACCAACTGGAAGGATACATTGCACAATGTACTACTAGATTACAACTCGATTACCTCAATACCTACCCATCTGTCTGTTGTAGACATCTCCTCATCATGTTCATACATCTCTTTGTACTCCTGCAACTCAACTTCTTGGATGTCTTCTGAGTTCAGGTGCCCACGGTTAATAATGGAGTGGTGCCAGGCGTGCTTCAAGATTTGAATTTCTTCGAATCGGGTGGCTCCTAAACATGAGCGGCAGTCAGCTGCTATCTTGGCACCTGCCGAGAACAGTCATTTGCAAGGGACCGACGAGGCAGGGGTTACACAGACATCCTGCGTAATCCTTGCAAGAGTTGGATAGATGGCGGCATGTTTCTAATTTATTTTATTTAGTATATTGCATAGAACACCAGACACAATTACATACTGACCACCAAGCAATCACATCCATATCCTTTGAAACATTTTGCGGGAGCTCGGTGAGGTAGCGGTGGAGCTTGGATGACCATCCAAGGCTGCTCGAGTTCCAGTTAGCTTGCTCGACAAGCAGGCAGCAGTGGCAGTCGAATTCAGACTCGAGAGTATCTGGGACTTGCTGACCCTCCACGCTCACAGACGGCTTCACTGCTGTTGCTTCAGTCTCAGAGTCATTCCAGTAGTCCTGCATGGCATCTTCAATGACCTGCAATGCTTCGTCGTACCAGTTTATCGTGTTGCGGTTCCCGACAGCGATTTCTTCCGCCTGTTGTTCCGCTCTGCCCCAGGCCATCTTAATGTAATCTAGCTTGTAGTAGGGATGTAGGACTATAATATGATCATATTGACTTGTTAGTGAGAACATGAAAAAGCAAAGATAGAAAACTGACCGAGGGCAAGGGTATATACTGGCTTGTCATTGAGGTGCCAATAATACTTATTGATCTTGTCAAGGTCATCTTGAATCGCATCACAGTACTGTTCATATTTGATATTCTCTTGCTTACTCTCCCATGCCGTTTGAAGCTCCTCCAGTGTGGGTATGGCTTGCCAGAGCATTGCGCATTTTTTGTTGGAAAACAGCTGCTGGATATTGTTTGCGTCCTAGTAAATTGTGAGTAAGGATCAACGGAACAATGTGGAACTCACAGCGATTGTGTCCCTCATATCCTGGACATGTTCCCAGTTGGATGTTTTGAGCGCAAATGCACTCCATGGTATGCTTTCACATGCACAGCCATCTCGTTGGATTGTCATGATTGGACCGTATACAGTGACTCCAAAAACCGTTCCAATGCCTAACCCCAAACTGGGGCGCGAAGCACCCCGCAATCACCTGTGGGAATCTCACTTAGCTTTGGTGGGGACAAATAACGTACAAACCCTTGGCTACAACCTTGTCCCCAGGGTCATGTGATTCGGCTCAGGGGCACTAGAGATATGGCCATTCTGAAGTAGCAACACCATTGGAACAGTTTTTGGACTTTCACTGATCTCAACTACAATAATGTTTATAGGCCATTA